>CM034155.1:93567506-93734638 GCA_019776745.2 Taxus chinensis
GCTGTTTTGTTTCCATGAGGTTTAATACTTTGTCAAACATTGCAAGGTGGTTGGGGCTCGGGGGCCATGAGAGAGGATTCTCCGCCTCATTGGAATGCTGGTTGTGTGGAGAGTTGTTGCCTCGTCCCCCCCTTTGTTGTTGTGATCAATGAAGCATTGTGGAGCTCGCTTGTTGGATATATGAACATGGAGCATTGTTGGTTCCGAAGAATAGTGTCTTGTGAAAAACCTACTGGTATCCCCCACTTGGGGTGGAAGACTTGTAATATTTTCTTCAGTCAGCTTTATTCGGGTAAAAATTTCCCACTTTAAGTGAAGATATTGTATTAAGCCTTGTGAAGAAAATTTGGATTTAATTATTATTGGTTTATTAAAGTTGTTTGTATGTTGAAAAGAGAAGAAAGATTTGCCTTTTGTAAGCATGTTTTTGTATAGAAAAGAATTTATCAAAGTGAAATAATCTTACTTCCATTGGTTGATTATTCCCCAAAATTGTGTCTCTTTGTTCGAAAAATTGATGGGAAAGTTATTAATTTCTCATTCTAAAAACTTATTGAAAACTTTGTTTAATTTTCTTGTAAGAATGGCTAGAATTTTTAGTTGTTAAAGGATAGAAATAGTTACTTCTATTGTTAATAAATTACTTGTATAATTCAGATCTGAGCCAACATATAACATCAAATCACACCAGATTCCATAATAAATGATCTCATATGCAATAGAAATAGCTTCCCCACTTCGAGGGGGCCAACCTCCCAACCTAAGAATATACTCAAATGCCTCCAATGAGCTAATCTACTACCTACAATCCCTATATATATCTATTCATTGTTATAGGCCATCACAAGGCCGCCTACTAAGCCTGAGAAAGTATAACAAGGATATAATAATAATATGATAAGCCACAATTTGCTAGTCCTATCCTAAACAAGAAATTAGGTTAAGGGCGTAGATCCCTTTAACTTCAAAGAAAAATTTTTTGTCCCCAAGGTTGAGAAGCTTCTGGGTGCTGCGTCAAGGAATGTCAGATCTTCCAATGTTGCATCTTCATTGTCAGAATTCTTCCACTTGATCAGGTACTAGATGAACCCTTGTCCTCATCTTTATGGTGTGTTGGAATTGAGGCATTCAGGGTTTCCAAGATGACAGCACTCCTCAATTCGAGCTCAAGGTGTAAACCTGTGTTGGGCTGATACTCTCTGTCCAATTTACTTTCTTATGCAAACATGAAAGAAGGGATGTATCTAGTGATTGTGGAAGTTCGAAGTTGGGATGCTACAATCCATATTCTTGCAATACTGAGAGGGGCCATAATTACTTTGTGAAATTGTATTATCCTTCTTTTTTGTTGCAAATACATTGCTTTATGTTGTAACCGCAAAAAATCCCATCACAATTCAAAATGCTTTCTGTTCGAGGTTGTGCTCATCCTAATTTATTCATGCGTTTTTGTGCCATGACTCATTTCACCTTACGACTAGAGATGACTTCTTGTGATATTGAATGTGTTTTCTACGCTCTACCCAATTTGTTTTCCTCTCATGATGATGTGATGGATGGTGGACTGGTACCCATAGAGGCCAAAAAAGGATACATTGTGGAGGAATATGGAAGAAGTGTGATCACATTTCTGCAAGTGGCAACCAGGGGAACCATCTTGCTTGTTTATTTTTGACGTAAAGCACAAGAGAGCCCTCTAAACACTTATTAATTTACAACTATTTATTTCCCATCAAGCTGGGGAGGATAGTAAGACTCGAGCTAACCTGAGTACCCAAACTGAGAATAACTCAGTCTAAAAATTACAGTAATTAGGGTCTCGATCACTGACTATATCTCGGTGTCCCGTGAAGCATCTGAATGTGTCCATGAAGTTTTGCTACCGTTTTGTAATCGCCAAGGGGTGTGCCAAAGCACAATGAGCATATTTTGGTTTGGGGCGATCTATCCACCCACAACCATGATGACATTTTTCCTTTGAGTTCGACCTCCTTGGATAAAGTCCATTGGAAACCTCTTCCCACCACTGGCTAGGAGTAGATATAAGTTGTAGAAGACCTGGGATCGAACTATTTCCACTTATTTGTCGGACAAACCATGCATTCTTCCACACAATTTTGGACATCCCCGTTTTAGCCCGTCCTAAAATAATCTTTTTTGACGCTGAGGTCGTCAAGATCCAGAGTGCCCCCCTAACTCGAAGAGTGCAGTTAAATAGAATCCTATTTTAAGAGTGGAGTTCTTACATAGGTATAGTCATCTTTAGGCCAGAAAGCATCCCCTTTCATCAAGTTTTAACATGTTTGAGCATTCTGGAGATGAATGAGGACGTTTGTGTGGGTGGGTCATTCTCCATTTGGAACCTTGCCTCAATCTATCCAATCACTTCCTATAATACGGATCTGGCACATAACAGGTAGCAGGTGGTCCTGTTTCCACACAGCGCATCCGTACTACATTCTCCTTCCCTTCTTATGATCATCTCACAAAATATGCCAACCTCTGAGACCCCCTTTTTGTGTCTTCAAATGATAAATTCTGCCCAAGAAGTATTGTCCTAGCATGATTTATCTTCACTTAAGTGGTGTCCTATGAGATATGATCTCCACTGGTTAAACTGCAATTAAGTATGGCTATAATTTCCTTCTCATAAGTCATTTTGGAAAGATCAAAAGGAAATAGGTTTCCTTCTTACATGAACGAACTACCCTATACCCCCCGCTATGCATCACATTTCAACAATTATGTTTTTTGAAATCTAGAGTAGCCAATAGCCACTAATGGAGTGGTGCACGTATGGCCTCCGTTAGTTTTCCTCGAATGCTTTGGTTGCATCCTCCACTTCCAATGAAAGGATTCCTTATTAATAACTTTGTGATAGGTTTGTAGCTATTCTTTCCATAATGCCTTACAAATCTTGGTAAATAACCTGTAAGCCCCAAAAATCCTCGTAGATTCTTTAGAGTTTTTGGTATCCACTTTAACCCCTTCATGAGGAACATTGACCCACATATTCAACCTCACTTGAGTCAAAAGAACACTTAAGTGGCTTTGCATAAATTTATGTTGCGCAAGGTTTTCCAAACTGTATTTAAATTATGGCACAAGGTTCCTCCCATGTTTAACTATAAATTAATCTATAATCAAAAAACTAAGAAAACTTCTGCAAGATGCCTGAAAAATAGAATTCATAAACTTTGAATGTAGAGCGTGCATTTGTGAGTCCGAATGCATTTACTAGGAATTCATATGGCCTTCATGTGTCTTGAAGTAGTTTTTATGAACATCCTGTCGAAATAAGAGATAAATACGGGAAACAATCCTCACAAGAATCGCATAGTAGAAACTAATATGCAGAAAATATTAAAGATCTCACAGAAAATGCAGATAAAATCCCACAATACAGAGACAATATTTAAACGTGGTTCACCCAATTTGGGCTACGTCCACTACGAATCCTTGCTCATATTTTTATTTACAGCCCCCACTCTATCAATCAATAATAATTGTTTTGGGAGGCAGATGCTCAACAACTCTATAGAATTCCACCCGAATTCACAGCACATCTGTAATGTTTTGCATACATCTATCATAAGATGCATAAAACCATATAAATAGACACTACTTAATTCAATTGTACAAACCAGGGGTGTAAAAACCAGGGGCAAAAACCTTCCATAAACAGATGGGTCAAAATCCGCCCACATGAGAAAATCACGTTTTTCCCAATATATCGTGCACGTTTAAGGCCCAAAAAAAAAAATCGGGGTCTGTGCACCCGAACCCTAGCGAGGATACATGAAAATTTTACAGTCTTCAACACTTTCACACATGAAAAATAGTCTAACCACCGAGAGTGCTCCCCACTGGAGACTAGTTTTTCCCTCTACTAAGCTTCTCAACCCTTCACTAGTTTCTGGAGACCAACCAAACTGAAACAAAACTTTAGTTTTCCCTTGTGACCACCTTGGTCTCAGTCTGCAATATTCTGATTATAAAATGGATCTTCTCTATTTCAACTTCGATCCTCCAAAGCTTTCTAATGAACGGTACCTTAACTGTATAGCTTCATCCTATAGTGGAATCATAGTTTCTTAGCTAGGTGATGACACGTTGACTATCGCTATGTTAGCGTTCTTCCTCTGCTTATGCACCAAATCCTACGAAATTTTTTTTTAAAACCAATCTTTCTTTTCTTGCCTCTGTGCATAACAAGCATCTCAGCCTCTTGATTGACAATCCACAACTTTTTAGGGCGTATAAATCCAGTTCACTGGTTGCCCACCTACATGTAAACGAACTAAACTGTCATGCCTCTTGTTGTCTACATCTCCAGCATATCTGAATTTCCATAACGCACACACAAAATGGTGGACTGATCCACTATGAGCCACAAAAAGCCCTCCTGGTCCCTCTCAAAACCAAGGATCCACTTTACTACGGCCTGCCAGGATCTCTGACTGGATCCTCATAAATCTACTTCCATCCCATTGCAGGGGAATACAGGCCTGGTACACACCATGGCATACCATCAAACTGCTCAACTACTGATGAGTAAGGTACCTTTGACATTTGGTTTCTCTCCTGCTCTGTGTTGGGACACTGCTCCTTTGATAACTTGAAATGGCCTACCAAAGGAGTCCCAACCGGTTTAATATCCTACATATTAAACCTCTCCAAAGCTTTCTTAATGTACTCTTCCTGAGATAAAGTCAGCTTCCATTCCTTCCTATCCCGAGATATCCTCATACCAAGGATTTGGTTTGGCTGCCCCCAAATCCTTCATAGCAAAGGATTCACTTAGCTGCTTCTTGAGTACTTTTATTTCATGCATGTTTTTACCTGCAACCAACATGTCATCCACATACAGACACAGGATAATATAACTGCCATTCTCAAATTTCTTTGTATACACGCAATGGTCAAAATGACATGTAATATAACCTTGCTCCATCATGAAGCTATCAAATTTCTTATACCATTGACGTGGAGCTTGTTTCAAGCAATACAAGCTCTTCTTCAGTTTTCACACCATCTCCTCTTTACCTTTGACCTCATAGCCCTCTGGTTGTTGCATATATAGTTCCTCCTCTAAATCACCATAGAGAAATGTAGTCTTTACATCAAGTTGTTCTAAGTGAAAGTCTTCTTCTCAAACTATTCCAAGAACAGTTCTAATAGAAGTCATTTTTACTACAGGAGAAAAAATCTCATCAAAATCTATACCTTTTTCTGTGCAAAACCCCTTGACCACCAACAGGGCCTTGTATCTTTTCTTGCCTCCTTCTTCCTCTTTGACTCTGAACACCCACTTTTTCTGTAATGCTCTTTTACCTTCAGGTAGCTTCACCAAATCCCATGTCTGGTTCTCCATGAGAGCCTAATGCTCCTCATCTATGGCTTACTCCCACTTCTTCCTGGCATCTACCTACATTGCTTAATCAAAGCTCTCTGGTTCTCCACTATCAATGAGTAATAAATAATAAAGAGAAAGATAAAAACGTTCAGGTTCTCTTCTTACCCTAGAATACCTCCTCAATATAGGAGTTTTGGGTTCCTATGAGGAGGTTCCTGAACTTATTCATGTGTCACTTTTCCATCTGGAAGATCCTCTACCACTGCATATTCTTTCTTGGATTCTTCCCTGTTTTCCTGCAACTGTTGCTTATATATGACTTTCTCATTAAAGACTACATCCCTAAATCGAATGATTTTCTTGTCATTAATACTCCAACATTTATATCCAAATTCATCACCACCATAACCAATGAAAGTACATTTTTCTGCCTTAGCCTCTAGCTTGGTTCTATCATCCTTGTCTATATGAACAAACACCTCACATCCAAAGACTCTAAGAAATGAATAATCAACTTTCTTACCATACCAAGCCTCCTAAGGTATGCCTCCATCCAAGGCACTTGAGGTTCCTCTGTTTATCAAGTATACAGTTGTGCTCACCGCTTCTGCCCAAAAAGAAAGAGGTACTCCTGCATGTAACCTCATGCTCCTAGCATGTTCCATTATTGTTCTGTTCATCCTTTCTGATACCCCATTCTACTGCAGAGTTCCTGGAACTTTCTTTTTCCTACGGATTCCATTCTTAGAACAGTAATCATCAAATTCATTGCTATAATACTCCCCTCCATTATCTGACCTGAGACATTTTAGCTTAAGACCTGTTTCATTCTCTACCAAGGCTTTCCATTTAACAAAATTGTCAAATACATCAGATTTGTTTCTAATACAATAAACCCAAACTTTCCTTGTTGCATCATCAATAAAAGTAAATAATAACTTGAACCCCCAAGAATGATACCTGAGCCAGCCCCCCACACATCAGAATGCACCAATTCTAACTACTCTCTTTCTTTGTATGGTCCAACCTTGACAAACCTTACTCGCTTTTGTTTTCTCATATATGCAGTCCTCACAAGAACTCCAATCTATTTTTGGTATATTCTAGAAAATCCTTCTTATGATCTCCATGCCCTTATGGCTCATATGACCGAAGCTTATAGTGCCACAATGTTGTATCTACTTTTGAAGCCACAAGATTACAAACATTATTGCTATAAGTGGTTAAATACAAGGTTCGAACCTTCTTACCTCTTGCCACCACAAGAGCACCCTTGGCAACCTTCCAAGAGTCTGCTGTAAATATCATAGTACAACCATCACTTCCCAACTACCTTACTGATATCAAATTTCATCTTAATGTAGGCACATGTCTGACATCCTTCAATAGCCAAGTATTCCCATTATGCATCTTAACCTAAACAGAACCTTTTCCAACTATGTTATAAGGCTCATCATCACCAAGAAAACATGCCCAAAATCTCCTTGAACATAATCAACAAATAATGCCTATGTGGAGAAGCATGGAAAGGAAGCCCCGAATCTAAAACCCAAGATTCAATAATATTGTGCAAAGAAAGAATCAAAGCATCCTGACATCCATTACCCATTGCCACATTTGCCTCCTTGTTTTCTTCCTATTGTTTCTTCTTGTCCCGAATCTTCCAATAGTCCTTCTTTGCATGCCCAAACTTTTCACAGTGCCAACATACTATCTTACTTTTTGATTTTGACCTTGCCTGATCCTTTGATTGTCCATGGTTTCCTATATTCTTCTGTCTCCCTCTAGTTTCCACTGTCAAATCATTCCCTAAAGTAGAAGATTCACCAGAGATTTTTCTTTGCATTTTCTTGCTTAGAATCACCCATACAACATCCTTAAACTTCAACTTTGAGTTATCAGGAACCGAGTTTCTTACCGCCATTGCCAGGCTATTCTAACTCTCAAGTAAAGAGCACATAACTAATAAAGCCCTAACTTCTTCATCAAATTCTATTGTAATCGAAGCTAGCATATTTACAACCGTATTAAAATCATTTAGATGATCTATTACTAAACCATTCTCAGAAATCTTCATATTAAACAACTTTTTCATTAAAAATGTCTTATTAGAGGAAGAGGATTTTTCATATAACTTCCCTGATGCATCCATTGTAGTCTTTTCCTTTGAAACATTAAATAATACCGAAGATGCAAGACATAGCCGGATTGTCCCAAGTTCCTTCCTATCCAGCAAATCCCATTCCGCATCTTTCATGCTTGAGGGTTCTTTCACCTTCTTAGACAGTGGAGTATAAATATCCTTCTGATAAAGGTAATCTTCCATCTACATCTTTCAAAAACTGAAATTCTGGCCATTGAATTTATCAACCCTAGATCTTTCATCATCTGCCATAGCTCCCACTCAAGATAAAAGTTTCCCTACGATTCAACACTTCAGCAAACCAAACCAAGCCCTGATACCAATTATTAGGAAATAAGAGATAAAATATGCAGAAAAATCCCTCACAGAATCACAACAGTAGAAACTAATATGCAGAAAATATTAGAGATCTCAAATAAAAGTGTAGAATAAAATAACACAACACAAAGAGACAATATTTAATGTGGTTCACCCAATTTGGGCTACGTCCACCAAGAATCACTGCCTCAAATTTTATTACAAGCCACCACTCTCTCAATACAATACCCAGATCTGTTTGGAGCTATGCTCAACAAACTCAACAAAATTCCACACCCGAATTCAAAGCACATCTGCAATGTTTTCATACATCTATCATATGCATAAAATCATAAATAGACAACTGCTTAAGTAGTTTTACAAAACCGTGGGTATCAAAACCATGGGCAAAAACCGTCCTATAAACATATGGGTCAAAATCCTGACCATATGAGAAAATCATGTTTCCCGATATATTGGTACTCTTAGTGTACAATCTTAAACACTTTCACACATGAAAATAGGCTCCACAACCTAACACATCCTCATCCTTGATTCTAATTTGCTGGTATCCCGAACGAAGATCAAACTTTGTAAAATAAATAGCACCATGCAACTCATCAAGCAAATCATCAATAAAAGGAATAGGAAACTTATCTTTGATTGTGTACTTATTAAGTTCCCTATAATCAAGACACATGCACCACATGTCATCTTTCTTCCGTACCATCACTACTAGAGAAGAATAAGCACTCTTTTGAATAGCATATTAAGTTCACTCTTTTGCACATATGGGTACCTATAAGGTCTGATGTTAGGCGGTTGACTTCCTGGTAATAATTGAATAGCATGATCATGATCTCTCTTTGGAGGTAAGCCCTTTTGTATATTTTTAAATACAACAGACTGTGCATCCAATGTTGCTTGCATATCTGATGGTATAATATACTTAGAATTATGAGCCTCCAATGAAAATATTTGTGCCACAAATCCCTCTGCACCCTTTTTTAGCATTTTGTGCATCTGATGAGAACTTACTATTTGTGGAGACTTTTCTCTTAAGCCTCTTAGCTCAAAAGTCCTTCCTTCAAAGTGAAATTGCATGAACAAGTCTTGGAAGTTCATCTCAATGGTTCCCAAAGTGGTAAGCCATTGAACCCCTAACACAATGTTTGCTCCTCCCATAGAAATGGCATACATGGGACTATTTAATATGTAATCTCCCATGGAAAGCTTAATGCTATGGCATTTTTTAGGATAAGTAACAATACCTCCATCAATAATCATTACTTGACATTCAGGAGCTGGATAAATGAAACAGTTTAGGTGCACTGCTAACTTATGATTGATAAAGTTGTGAGTACTTCCTGAATCAATCAACACTGTGACCCTCTATTTTTTTAGGAATCCAACCACCTTTAGGGTTTGGGGAGTGCTAATACCTGAAATTGCATGGCATGAGATCGTTGGCTGAGGATCTTCTCGACTCCTCATCTGGCATCAACCAAAGACACTCTGACTCTGCATATTCATTTCTCTTCATCTTCATTTTTCTTCAATCTTCACTGGCCCACAGGTAGATAACTTTTTTCAAAAAAATTTATGTCTGGGTCAAATTTTACTATCACAATTAAAAAAATAACCTTTTTCTATTTTTTCTTCAATTTGTTGAGGTGTCAACCATATGTTGGGGCCAAGGTGTTGCGATCTCTGGTATAAGTGAAATGTTGTCTCCTACTTGAAACAAATTTCTCCTCTGCCCTTCTTGCCATAATCATCGAATCAGAAACCTTATGAGGATTAAACCTACGCACCTCATGCTCAATGTGATCCTTAAGACCCCCAAGAAATAGGTCATTCAGATTCTCTTCAGTAATATTTTCCACCCGTAGAGAAAGGTTTTGGAAGTGATGAATGTAATCATTAACAGATCTTGTCTGTCTCAACTTTGCTAATTGGCTGAAGTAATTATCTGACACACTAGAACTATAGTGTAATTGCAACTCTCTCAGTGAACACTGTCCATGTAACATTGAGACCACTCTTCTTCCTTTGAGCACATAACCATCGATCCCAGATGAATTTCTCAGGTTCGAGATACAAATCTCCCATGGTCACCTTTTGTCCTGATGGAATCTGATGTAGTTCAAAAAAATTCTCCATTTGGTTGATCCAATTGAGTGGATCCTTTCCATCAAACTTACGCATCTCCACTTTTGGAAACATAGTACGGGCCTGCAGAGTGCTCGTATTTGGATTGTGCACACTCGAAGATCCACTCTGGCTCATGTGTCTATTATGTTGACCTGAGGATCCACCTTGATTGACATAAGTATGATTACCCATCATATACGTACTGAATTTTTGCATGAAATCCTCCAATCTTTTTCCAATCCTATCCACATCTTCTTTGCTGGCCACCCGAGATTCGAGGTCTCTCAGGTAAACTCAAGTTGGCTTACTTTGTGGTCTGTCGAAAGTAAACCCTAACCCTGAGGAATCTGTAGTTATATCTTCTGTCTCCAACTCCTCAACTACTATCTCATCATTTTTCTGGTGTTTTACCCAGAGTGATGGGATTCTTTTTTCCTCTTGTGGAAGGCCCCCCCATGATGCCCCAAAATAGTAGGATGTAGGGATCACAGTCAAATTTTAGGGTTTCATATTTCAATAAGAATTCGCCAAATATAAAAAAAACTTAAAGAGCAAACCTCCAAATTTTTATTTTTTTCTGAAAATGTAACGAATTTGAAAAAAATTCCACAATTTGCACAATAGGGAGCGATTTTATGAAAAATCGTAAATTTGTAATAACTTTTTTAAAATAAATAAAAAAAGTCTAAAAATTTTCAGGGAACCTTACTTGAAATGTTTCAAAACTTTGGTAAAAATATCTCCCACCAATTCGCTTTGGTTCGCAATATATGGCGGAAACAAAAAAATTAGGGTTTTTTGCCCTAATTTTGGCCCAGATCGCAGCTCTGATACCACTTGTAATGAAATTACTTGTATAATTCAGATCATGAGAAAAAATATAACACCAAATAACACAATATTCCAGAATAATGATCTCAATATGCAATTAGAATAGCTTCGCCACTTCGAGGGGGCAACCTCCAAACCATACAATAAGACTCAAATGCTCCAAATGATGATGAACTACCTAAAATCCCCTATATATACTATTCATATGTTATGGCCATATGTACTTGGGAAAACTATTAGAGTAGGCCACATGCCTTCTATGCTTCAGTGATAGATCCACAAACATTTTGAGAGGCATCAAGAATACCTGAGTGAGATAGTGCTATGCATGAGGAATTTTATTCCTTAATCAGTAATCACACTTGGGATTTGAATTCACTTCCTAAGGGAAGGAAGATGGTTTGATGTTGATGGATATATCAGACCTAATTTTTAGCAGATGGATGAGTTGATAAGTACAAGGCTCGATTAGTAGCCAAGGGTTTTTTACAGGTAGCCGACATAGACTACTCAAATACCTTTGCACCCATAGCCAAGATGACTTTGATTAGACTCACACTTTCTTTAGACCACAACACATGGTTGGAGTGTGCACCAGATGGATGTGAAGAGTGATTTTCTTCATAGAGGTCTACAGGAGGGGATCTACATGGAGTAGCCACCATGGTTTGTTTAGGATTTATCCTTAGTTTGCAGAATTAGGAAATCTATCTATGGCCTCAAACAGGCCCCTCGGGCTTTTAACCGGTGAGGCTCCCGTGTCAGATTTGTCAATAAAAATGTGTTATTATCTATCAGGGGTTTTACTTTAACCACTTAGTTCATGAACCATAACTAAGAAGTTCTGCAGCAAGTAAGCAGCTGTTTAAGAAAGGAAATTTTATAGAAGAAGGAAGTAAAGGAAATACAGAGAAGAAATGGGGAAGATGTGCAGCCGAATTAGTAGATAGCAGAGCTAATTGCATGCACATAGTAGAAACTTAATAGATATTAACACACAGAATTATAAAACAAAGGCAACTCTAGATCCAGATCTAAAATAACACAAAGTTCATTAAGAGATCTAAGATTAAAAGCAAGAGACCCAGTACACCGTGACACAAAGTTCTCCAGAAACCTACTCCTTTTGTATTCCTTTGCTCCAAGTTGCTCTTAGGGGTTCAGCACAAAGTCTAGAACACAAGATTGCTGCTTAGAAATTTTGATTACTAACCCGAAGGTTCTTCCTCTACTTATAGAATGTAGAGGGGAAATTACAAGTTGGAAGCTTTAGTTGAACTGGCACATGTGGAAGTCGGAGGAAAGAAACAACTGGTAATCTCCATCCTGGAATTCCTCTTTGCATGACCTGTATGATTTGCAACTGAAAATAGAACCTTTTATTTTGCACGTCCGCCACCTATCTCCAAGTAGTTGACTTCTTCAAGTAATGGCTTTTAAACCAATCACTTAAGTTGTATAATTTATTGATCGCTCAATTACTTTGTCGGAAGGAAAGAAGAAGGAAGAGGAAAGCTGACTTTGTCCTTTTTCATGTTTGCAGGAAGAGGAAAAATGCTGACTTTGTCTTTTTTTGTCTTTGCATTCAGCTGATTCAAACTGGATCTGGAAGCACTGGATCTGGAAACAAGCTGGAATTGGAGTTGGATCTGGAAGCGGCTGGATCTGGAAACAAGCTGGAATTGCAAGCAGTGGAATTGGAAGCAAGCTGGAATTTTGCCTTCGCATTGTCTTCTCTTTTTATCCTTGAAGCTTTTGCAGTTCTTCCAGTACATGCATCAATGCAAGGTTTGCCGTAGATAACTCATCATCCTTATTTTTAATTGCATATGAGCAATTAAAAATTCTGGAAAGCACTCGGATGAATGAAAATTCAATGAAAGCTTCAACTGGAAGATGGGAGCATTTGCACAAGATCTTAGAAGGAATTTTCCACGCACTAACTTCTTCACAGGCTGTATTCGAAACAAGAGGATGAAGCCTTTGTGCCGAAAGCTTTTGCAACTATGAGATCTGGATCTGGATCTGCATATGGATTTGCACCTATATAACAAAATATGACAACTGGGCTGTGGATGGAAAAGCTGCAGCTCGAATAATTCCACTGCTTTTAATCTGCACGCATGAGTGAAGTTCTTCCTGCACTGGATGTGTCTATCAATTCAACAAGAGGTTCCGAGCCTAGATCCCTGTCTTCAATATCTGCAAATTTAGAAGTGATGCATGACTCCGTTGTGCTTTCTTTTTCATCTTTCTTCGCCATAGCTTTGTCTATCTTTGTCTGAATAATTCTTTTTCTTCTTACTTGGCCGGATTTTTCTTCAAAACTCGTGCAGATCTGGACACTTCTTCAGATTCGGAGGATATATGCAATGTATTGGACATTGATAAAAGCTCATTTTCTTTTGTAAAGCACCTGTAATGAATTCCTGCAATTTATTTAGACAAAAATGGCCACCGGAGCATGAATAGTGAATTTTAATTGTAAAAATCTGCACTTTTCAAGCCTGCTGCCCCAAAAAATGGTGTTTAATTTGCACATAAAGAGAGCATGAATCCTTTCAACAACACCTGAGCACCTGTAACACCTATGCAAACAATTATGCAGACAAAGATCAACCTCCTTCAAAGCATGCGCCAAATCTGGAAGCTTTTAGCCTTGTTACCACCTTGCCTAAGCAAAATCCTTCTTCAAATGGGGGCGCACTTTTCCTCTTGGCTGCAATTCTTTACCTATGAATTAAATAATTCACCCATATGGCTGGCCCATGCTTATATAACCTTCACAATTCTATAATTAATAATTGCCCTAACAATTAAAGGCAATTAATTAATTAAAAATCATGCTCTTCTCTTTCAAAAATAGCATGTTTAAGGAAAACCATCCAATAAATTAAATTAATCCAATTTAATCCTTCACACATCACTTCACTTAAGCTTCACAGTGTGCCTTGACCATAGCCACTTAAAATAGAAATTAATTTAATGATTTAATGCTTTTAAAATTATAAAATATCTCCCAAATGGGGCGCACTTTTTGAAAGGAAGGGGGCAGCCATTAAATAAATTAAATTTAATGCATTTAATCCATTTCTTTTATTCCCCTTTTGACTTGTTGACTTCTTCCAAGCTTGGGCGCACTTTTTAGAAGAATAGATTAATTAAAATAATCACTTAAAGGCTGCCATCATCTCACCAAAGGGGGCGCACTTTTTTTGCACATATAATTCTATTTTTAAGAATTTTTCACAATGGGATTCTTTACCCTGCAAGGCAGGCACCAAAATTCCATGATCCACTTAAGTGATTTGACTTTGACAATGGGATTATTTACCCTGCAAGGCAGGCACTAAAATCCCATGATTTCACTTAAGTCACTTTCCTTTTATTTTATCATGGGAATTTTTACCCTGCAAGCCAGGCAATAGATTCCCACCTGCCTGCAGCCTCTAACTTTCCCACTGCAGCTTAAGTGAATTTTATAACACGGGAAAAAGTACCCTGCTAGGCAGATACAAAATTCCCACCTTGCCTGTTGCTTCTATTTTTCCCATTGCAGCTTAAATCCTTTGTTTTCCAAAAATGTGCCCAACCCCGTAAGGGCTTTTCTGTGCACGACTTCGCTTTTTCCCAGTGATCCAGACCTCCGATGGCAACTTCCTCCGGGCATAATGTGCGTATATGTTTTCCAACTGCTCCAGGCCAAAAATCGGGCTTACCCGACAAAGGAATTGTTCTAGAGAAATTTCACAGAAAACGAAACGGGACAACACAAAAACACGAAAAATTGCCAAAAGTCACAAATAAAGCCCAAAACTTATTCCAAGTTAAAACCCTTCTGGTACATAGGAATAATGACATGTTCAATCATAACAGAATTAAAACAGAGCGCAAATAGCCTCAAACGGGTCTCAAAATAATTAAATACAAATTTCCCGCAAACAAATCCCGACAACATAATATAACAATTTTGGGCGTCTGGGTATTTGGCGAAAAAGGCTAATATGGCTCTTTGGGAATATCTTGACGCAATACAAGAACTTTCAGGCAATAAAAACACAAAACGACCCATTATTTTAAAAGTACGAAAAATTTTCGGATAGGGTAGTCACAGATTTCAGGATGAAATCTGGGTGACACCATGTTGTATTTCCTCCCTCTCAAACGATGTACCATACTCAATCATTTGGCTCTACAAAAACAGGTATGGTTGATGCTTTGTATCGACTATTTCCACTAACTCGTCTACTTCACAATGTTTCATTGGACATTTACCAACATCATGGTTTGATTTCGCAAAATTGTGATCTTGTAACTCAAATCTCTAAGATATGAAAGGGGTCCTTGAAACTCTGTCTTTTTTTCAATCTAGATAACAATGCAATGGAGTATGTGGCTAGGATAGCCGACATGCTTTTTCGACAATAAAACAATAAATGCGTCATGAATTCTAAAGAGCATTATAGTGGAAGGTGGTGATGTGAAGACCATTTGCAACTGGTAGGTGGTGATGCGAAGACCATTTACAATTGGCTCAACTTTCTCTAAGAGTTTAAAGGGACAACAGCATATAGCTGCCAACTTCTTGAATTTTCCAAACTTTGGTGAGCATCAATTTAATTTCACGCTTAAAATTACACAATACCCAACTCTAGACTTTATTTGGAAAAATTCCCCATTTGGGGGGACAAGCTTCAGCTTAGATACCATGACCAAGGGTATCCCTTCCATCAATGTCACTCGGGACTTGTTTTAGGCCTTGTACATTGGGGTATGCTGCACCCAACATATCTCTTGGGGTTTGAGTCTTGGGCTCCACTTTGAGGGCTCATTTGCTTTTACCACTTGAATTCATCACATTCAACAAACATTAGTTCCCTTGTTATTTGCATAATTTATTTTCTAATATTGAGGTACTCTGAGGTTATTAAACATATTGGCCATTTGCTCGTCTTTTTCTTGCAACATTTGAAGGCCAAAATTTCTTTTATTTTCTTGGTTGTTCTATCCTAAAGAAACATTGCATCTTCATATGTATAAGGCTTCAAGAGGGCTCGTCTCCAAAGCTGCATAGTGTAAGTTGTTATATGCAAAAGCCAACATAAATGAAGCTAATCAGTTGGAGCTTTTAGTACATGGCATACTTCTAAGAAGCTTGACCCTTTTCATTTTCCCATTGCACCCTAAAAGAATAAGTATTGCTTAAATGCATTTGATGACAATTGCTTGGATTACCAAATAAGAATTCCCAAAAACTTGAAGAGAGTTTTTCATCTTTATGCATGAAATTATGCCTTTGGCAAACTCCATGAAGCCCCACTATTTCTTTCATGCAAATTCCTTCTATGCTTGGCATTTTATGACCAGCGGGGACGAGTGTAAAACAGTAAGCTTCTCTATCACTACCATGACAGATTATCTTGGTAAAATTGGTAACGAAAAGCATGCAAAGTATAGTGTTTTGAATTTTAACTGATTGAAGTAAAGCAACAAAGTGATGTGGTTCCAACTTCAGTCATGGCTATTCAACCCAACAAGAGGCATTAAATAATTTTCTGTGGCCAAAAGAAACACTTCATTCATCTCGTTTGATAACCAGGATAAGCTATGAATTGAGGTAGAGAAATAAGTATTTGGCTGTCATATACGCCTTTAGTTGTGCAAATCCAGAAAACTCGAGGAGAAGTCTCTGCCAAGCTCAACTCTCAAATTAAATCTAGCAAATGCAGAGGCATGGACACAAGGTTACACTTGTGGATCATCTTATACAAAAATGGAATTTCATAGCAACCAGTCCAAGCCCATGAATGCGGAAAAATTTATTTAGGGCCTTTTGCTATGAAACAAGTGGAAAGAAAAGTTTACTTTTCATGTCAAAAATATCAAATAGGTACACTGTTAATGAGATATTTTCCGCTCCACTTGTGCAAACATTTTGAAAATAAACTCCACAAATTGTTGGAGGATTGTCCTCACATGGTTAGTACTACGGATAGTTACTGTAGCTAGTGGGCCAGCAGTTACAACCATTAGTCATAGTTTTACAGAAAAATATTATTGAATATCAATAAAGTGCTCGTCATTGACATTTTTCTCTCAGCCACACCATGCAGAAATATGTTTATTTCTAAATGATAGGTTGAATTATCTGTTAAGACCAAAGTTCATAATATATATTTGATGGGGACAAAATGTTTATGCTCCATCGTGTGATAATATATTAACCTATTAAGATTGATATGAGATTTTCACAATCTTAACTTTGGAGCATGATGATTAATATATACCCACCATCATGGAGCTCAAACGAATGACCGGAGATACTATTTGGGTGTAAAATCTCAAGTCTGGCAAGTTCATCCCATTGTTTTGTTCATCCTAATCCAAGACATGGAAATATTATTCCATTATTTGAAGAACAACGACAATTAAGAGATTATTTATAGGGCATTGAACTACATTCACAAGACATTGAAGATCATGAGGTGGGAATGCCATTTCTCTAGTTTCCTGAACATGTGCCATGTACAGGAAATTGTGGGTCACTGTTTTTCAAAGATGTATTCATTCTTATAACTCAAGAAAAACAAGCAGTTGTATGATTGTAAAGTTTTTAACGAATGTAGAGCCTCGGTTTTAAGGAAAATTTGAGAAAATAAATTTATTAGGTTGCAAGATGACAAAGAAGGCATATACATGTTTAAAGATACAAAATTTCACCAACTTTCATTGATAAGGAAATTCTCTGATCGTATTTGTTGAGGATGAGAATTCATTGTGGAGGAAACCCTCCAATGTCAAGTGTTGTCTACTATTGAGTATAGTGTGGTCTTCAAATGAGTGTTGTCAAGGTTAATCTCTTAGAAGGTAGATGTAATTGTTTTTAAAATGAAGTGTGTTATTCAATGCCACTTGTAAAATGAGCCACACTCCAACAAAGAATGGATGTTGGAGGATTTTTATGGCATCACTAGCATGGTTACCGAGTCCGGAAATCCAGATCTGTTTGGGAGGGCAAAAAGATCCAAAAATACAGAATTCTTCAAAAAGTTCAGAAAAATCTGGTCTGACGTATATATGAGTCAAATTTTATAAATATGAAAATTTGACAAAGACAATGAAAAACTTCAATAATGTAATGTAAAATGTTATATTTTTAAATACAAGGTTGATGGGTGAATGTTTTTCCATAAATCTACAAAAAAAAAAAATTAAAATGATTTTTTTTTCCAAAATTAGGGCTGACCCGGACCTGATCTAGCTGAGCCGGCTGAAAAATCCGTATCTGGCTGGATTTTGTGCAGATCCGGCCAGATTTCATAACTATGATCACTAATAAGGATAGCTAGAGTAAATATTTGGTATAAATAGGTACAACCACTTATGAAAGTTGTATAAAGAAGCATTATAAAAGATCAATCAACTGTTCATGATTTACATTTTCTATCACGCTGAGCCATACCATGCAGAAACTTTCCATTAGGTCTGTGCTTTGCTATTGCCAGACTCAATTGAATACAATAAAAAGCATACTGTGGAAGATGATAAAAACAATTTATATCTTTAAAGGCATGCTTAAAGTCTCATTGGCTCTTTTTTCAATTTCTTTCTCATTTTTTCATTTTTCTCACAAATTGTTTTGCAGATAATAAGATAGCTATGATCACTTACGTGTCCAGAAAAGACTATGTCCACGCCAAACTTATACAAAATGTCTTCCATTTCTTGCCTCATACACTCAAATTCTTGATAATGCGAAGAATAACTATTATACCAGGGCGGATGCCATGAGGCAACAAGCCATGGTGTAACTTGTCGATCTACATTTGCCAAATCTTGCTTTAGCCAAGCATATTGCATGCCTGTTTCAGAAAAGTGCCAGAAAACATTAGATCATTTCAAAATTTATAACTTTACATGCCACTTGACAATTTATATATTATATGGTAATGCAGAGTTTCAAAACTACTTATAGTGATTTTTTAATATTACATATTGATATCTTGATAAATTTGATGGCGCTAAGTTGACAGATTTCATGTATCTTGATAGGTAATTAAAAATTAACCATTTGGCAGGCTAAGTTTCCAAAAATAATGTTACAGCTGGACACTTGTTTACCAGTCTTGTCATAGTTAACATATGCTCCTAGCATGATGAAATGTATTCCGCCCATGTTGAAGGAATAATAGAAACTACTGTTTGAGCTACATTCCTGAGATGGTACAGCAAATCGGGCCTTGTAAGCAGTAAAATTGGCTCCTCCTGCTTGAGGCTCTATTTCATGATTTCCTTCTATCACCATCATAGGCACTCTTGAGGTCAATGGCTCCATAAACCTGAGCAAGACATGACAATTGATTAATTATACAATGCTTTTCAACTGGCACCTTTTAGTGAAATGGAAAGAAAGCACGAGTTAGTGAATGTACCAAATCTTTACCTAGCATTCAAGGGCATAATTAGTATAAGAAAAAGCATCCATTTCCCAATGATGTTTAAGAAGAATGGAAGCACACTAGTCTTGAGAACAAGCTCAAAGAAAAGTCAGCACATATCACAACCTTAACAAACAAGAAAAAGGAAGAAATGGTAAATGTACATTTTTAGGTCACCACCAAGCAAGAAACTAGTTTAGCATATGAAACGCCCCTTGTGAAATCCCACAAGGAGATTGCTTTTCTATTTTACCCTATATATTGTTCAACAAGGTGTGCAACTTTACCTTCCTCCAGATTCAAACCAGTGACTTCCTTTATGGAGCACACAAGCCTTCACAACCAGGCCCACTCAGGCCATACGTGAAATTTTTATCTATGAAATACATGATGAATAAATCCAAAGGAATGTAATCTAAGAGAGAGGATCACTTATTAGTAAGAAGAGGTTCCATGAAGAAGGAAATAAGCCATTGCACAAGCCACCTTGGACGGCAAAGAAGCCAATAAAATAGTGATGTCCATACGATGGAGAAAGATTATGATTTATATCAATTCAATCAAGAAACAAACTCATATAAGATAATTACACAGAAGAAAAGTTAACAGTATCATCATTAGGAATAGCTGAATGACTTACATGAAGAAGACGAGCTGCTGTTAAATAGGAAGTAATACTCTTAAAGATTGCTACCTTGCATGACTTACAAGAACATTTCCTTTCCTAATGAGACCTAAAAGGGAAGTTACCTGTCACAAAAACACAATCTTTATCTATGTAGGATGCTATGTTAATACCATTGCCAAAATATGACATAGAATGAGAATGTAGCTCATCATTTCTTCTCTGTGGGAGTAAATTGTCCCCAACTGTTAATGACAAGGAAATTCAAAATGGATCCTCAAATCTTTATGCCGAGAGGTGTTCCTACAATGGCAGCTAGGACTGTAATGGAGTGAGTTGTTCACTTTTATTCTCGACATTAATTGACGTCCATTTGACTGTCACGTGACAATTCATCCATAAATTTCACTTCCATTGGATTGTCTCTTGAATGTTTTTTTCCTTTTCCTTGGATAAGTCATTACGCCAAGAGGCATTCCTACAATGGCAGCCAGGACTGTAATGGAGTGAAATGTTAACTTTTATTCTCAATTTCTCAACATTAAATTTGACGTCCATTTGACTGTCACGTGACAATTCATCCATAAATTTGACTTCAATTGAGTTGTCACTTAAATGTTTTTTCCCTTTTTTCTTGGGTAAGTCAATCAAAAAATAGTAATATCTTGGCCATCTAGTAATGCTTGGCACCTTTTTGCTTGAATAGTTTTTTTTTGAGACAAACACAATGACGCAACCAAATTGATTCCATTTGCCACAAATCAAGGGGAAATCAATAGAGAATTTAATGAAGTTATTGATTAATGTGGTATGTGAAAAATCTTAAACTAAGAACCTTGAAATTGATTTGTATTGATGTATTTCATATAAATACATGTATTATAATATATTTATTATATTATTTTTATTTTTTATTTTTATTTTTTGGTATACTTTTACTCCATTAGCATAGCTAGATAGGTGCCTCAAGATTGATATCTCTCGGTGTATTTTAGATAGATATATTTAAGATATCTATACTAGTTTATTTACAATGTGATTTATTTTGGCTAATGAAATCAGTGACCTGGCATCGGTGAAAAGAGATTGAAAATCATGGATTGTGATCATGAGGGCATAGCATGGGCCCCTGCAAAATCTTTGGAATGCATCTGGATGGTGAGAATGCCATATGTTTACTTTTTTTGGAGTGACATAGTCATTGGTATTGTTACCTACTCTAAAAATATTGTTTGGAGAAGTGTATATCTTACCCTTCAAAGGTGGTGATGGACTAGAAAGTCCTAGTGCAGGTGTTAATGACTATAATTTTGTCTTCCACTTATATAAGAAAGCTTGTGTGCTAGGAAGAGTGAGGCGAAATTTTGACTCCTCTTGTGAAGTAGTTTGATTGGGTACCCAATAAAATATAATGTTTTGTTGTGCTCGCAAGTGCCAAGTTCCATGATAGGGAAGAGTAGTTGAAAAGGATTTGCAATAGTCTACCTATTATACTAATAAGGTCTACCAAGGGGAAGACCACAAAAATCAATGGGTGTTGCATCACATAATGTGGTATCAATGAACAGTGTTATCTCTACTTTGGCCTCGCTTCCAAAATCAGGTTAATCATTGTTGTATCCTAGTGGAGTTTTCACGGAAATTTGTATATAGTTTCATACATCTTACGAAGAGATAAGAAACAATGGAGCCATAAAAGGTGTTTGTAACTCATTTGATCGTGCTATGTTCAAAACAAATACATCAGCTTGAAAACAAAGAAATAATCTTCACTCTTCACAAAGTAAGAAGTTGTCTTAAAATGAGGGTCAAAGAGGTACTTAAAGGATTCGCCGTCAACCTGGACCTGCCAATTGTCATGCAAATATACTTTGATCCAGTCCTAGATTCCTCAGAGATGTGTTGTTGTCCCTTAGCTAGAATGGATTCCTTAGACCCAAAACCTTCCTTTTCCACACACCAACACGTGTCTTGTGTGATACTTTTGTGCTGAGCAATCACATTGCATAGCCTGTCTCACTCCAGCATGCTTTGGAAATGGGCCAAGTGTTGGAAATATTGTCATTGATGTCAAAGGAGTTGTTATGTCACAAGAGAATGCCCAGAATAGGGTCATTGATGTCAAAAGAGAATGCACAGCGATCAAAGAGAAATAGTGTCCTTGATGTATTACAGTGATCAGATTTAATATAACAGTAGTGAATGTCATGAACAACAATCACATTATATGCCAGTGTTTTAATTATGAAAGGGCCAGCATTTTCATCTAAGGAAATAAAAGAAATAAACAAATATTAAATACAAGCTCAGCCGACCCATTTGGAAGGAGTTAAATAAGTTAATTAAGATTAATTTAAGAGACATATCTTTTGATAGTCACCCCTCTTGGAAGAGGCACATTAAGGCTATAAAAGATAGATGAAAAGGTTGAGAAAGACGAGCAAAAAAATGAAATAGATACATCATTTGAGAGAAGTGAAAGAGAGAAGAGCAGAAGTAAAATGAGAATATTATTTGAATAAAGAGTGAGAAGGAAGAGCAGAAATATAAAGCAATCTGATTTCATTAATTGGACCAGAGTCCATGTTGGAAGTATAATCTGATTTCATTAATTGGACCAGCGTCCATGTTGGAAGTGTGGTTGAAGAAGCAACTACAGAATGTGGAAGTTTATATTGTTGAGGTCGGTGCCTCACAAAATTGGGGATTAGTGTCTCCAATGGGTTGATGCTCACGAATTGGCTGAGCTGTTTCTTAGCATTGGGGATTGGTGTCTCCTATAGGTTGGTGCCTATGAACATTTTTAAAGCATTAATCTTGGGCTGGATTTGGATGGTAGATCCAAGAAGTCTTATTTTGTGAGTTTTCCTGAGAGAGGGTTTTCCACGTAAATCTCGTGCTGCTCTATATTATGTTATTTGAATGCTTTTAAATACGTTAATTGTGGATATAAGTTTTAATAAGTAAAATTTTATCCTATACTGATTCACCCCCCATCAGTATAAATGTGTGTTTAACAATTGGTATCAGAGCAGGTTCCTTCGGATATAGTCTAACTGCTAGAAGGTAGATCTCGGAAGCACAGATGGCTAGTCATCATGTTCAAGAAGGCTTCTCCACAAACAACGCTCCATTGTTCGACGGAACAAACTATGCATTCCGGAGCATAATGATGCGAACATATCTAATGGCCCTGGGTTTTGATATCTGCCAATCAGTGGTAACTGGATATATAACGCCACAAACTCCACCAGCGGATACAACCGGAAAGAAGCCTAGTGAAAATAATGCAAAAGCCATGAACACAATTTTGTGTGGCTTATCAAAATCAGAATTTGTCAAAGTAATGCATCGCAATTCGGCAAAGGACATTTGGGATAAACTTCAGACCATCTATGAGGGTGACAACAAAGTAAGAAAGGCAAACCTCCAAACTCATAGGAGACAATACGAGAAATTGAAAATGAAAGATAAAGAAAATGTTGCGGCATATCTTCTTCATGTGGATGAGATTGTTAACACCATCAGAGGGCTTGGTGAAAAAGTTGAAGAATGTGTAATAATTCAAAAGGTACTAAGGTCTCTACCATTAAGATTTGATGCAAAGGTTTTTGCTATTGAAGAGATGAAATGTAATGTCCCCTTTTTCCGAATTAATCCAAAATAAATAATTCATTGCCTTTCCTCTTTCCAAAGGCAAGCAATGGATGAACAAGGGAAGATTGTGGATCATATTTCAGTTTTCTTCATTTATATTTATGTTTTATCTTTGTAAATTCCCATTATAAGGAGTCGGTTGGGTTTGGTGCTTTTAAAGAGGCATAATAAAAGATTATAATGACTCATATGGGTCGGCCATGTTCTTCTAAGCCTTGGGGCCAAAGTTAGAGGTATATAAGGAGGTGAAGGCTTCATTTGCACTCATACATATTGGCACATTTTCTCTATTTGGACTTGTGGGCTGTTTATTCATTGTTCTTCCACTCTTGGGCAGAAATCCAAGTGTGTGGCATCTTCCAAGAATGAAAACCCTTCTTGTGGTTGGTTGGGGGATGGAAACCCTCCTTGTTTGGCTTGAAAATTTGAGAAAAACGAAGGCATAATCAGACTTTTATATGCGTTGTGGAGCCTCTCCCTTGTGGAGCGACTTCCATTAGTGTAGGGTTTAGTGTCATCTAGGGCATGGAAATCAGATTTGAATTCATATTTGACTTCCTTGTTATTTATAAGGCTGGAATCAATATTTACTTATGGAGTTTGGGGTTTCTAAACCCTCATTTCATAATTTTTATTGCAGTCGTACTTCGCTAGTTTTTAATTAATTTCCAGCAGTGTTTTTGATCATATTTCATATTGAATATTGATTTGGTGGATGTCTAAAATACATATAACTATTTTGGCAAAGTTGTGTGAAGAATTTCAAGTGTTTTGCATGCTTTTTGCACCACTATCCTAAAAATCCGATCGTTGTTCAAATTTGGGTTTTATTTTCAGTTTGTTGGTTTAGAAATCAGATTTGTTAATCTTGGTGTTTTTGCTAATTTCCTAATTTTTAGTTTCAACCCTTGAAAGGGATATTACAGTGGTATCAGAGCTTGGATCTTCAAAGGTCTAGGGTTTCTTGTGGAAAGAATCATGGATAGATTGATTAAGGTGCAAGAAAGATTAGCGGATACTTCGGACTCTCTTGCTTCCACCATGAAAAACCTACAAAGAGGAAGGACATTCAAAGAAGAGCCTTGGGTTTCAAAGGTCGACAAGGTGGCAACTAGCTTCGAGGAATATCAAACCCTTCCGGAGGATATCCGTGATGCCCTATCATTTTCCGAGTTTGTAGGATGGAGAAAAGATAGAGTGGGCTTTGGAACTTGGTCCAAGCCCCGAGCCATACACAAGGGTCATGGGAAAAACATCCCAACCCTTGAGGAAAGAAGCCCCATCTTGTGGGCAAAGCAAGGAGAAAATATGGAACTTGTTGGAGAGGGAACCAAATCCCCAAGTTCGCTAGGAGAGGAAAGGCGTGCTTATTTTCCTAAGGCTAGGAAAGAGATGGAGATCCATAAGCATACAACACAAGAGCTGCACCTTGGAGGAAAGGGAGCCATGAAGAATGACGATTCAGCCCTTACTTCCATTACTATTCCGGAAAGTCAACATGTTGAGGTAATTGTTGATCATTTTTTGATTAATACTGCTAATATTTTAGCATGTGTGGACTCCAAGATTGGAAAGGAGGATGGTGAACAAGTGGGAAAAGAAAAAGGAATGATTGGAAACCATTTTTCCGGGAGACATGACAACAATCAGCTTGCTGATCTGTCTATAACAGCGAACAATAGAGAGCCAAATGAGGGAAAGTTGATACATAAACCTAGAGAGGAAGGGGAGATCGTCAAACACAAATTGGAAGGTATAAACCGTTTGATCTTTCATGATGATCCTATGATTTCTAATGAGGGCATATTACAAGAAGAAAAAGTAGAAAAATTTGATTTAAAAGATGATGAAAAGAGGTTGAAGGGTGAAGCTCAATTGTCAAAGGACAACCGGAGGTACAAACATAATTCAGATTTATTATTTCCTACCATGCTATTTCAGATTTATGGTCATGATAAAACTGTTGAAAGGAATGACCTTGGGGCAAATGTGATGCTACGAAGCACATCACGATAAATAGGAAGCCTTCATGATGATATGGGTGATGGCACATCAGATTTGCATAGGGTCCACGGACCAATACTTTTGGGTCATGTGGTTGAAGAGGATGTTTTTCCGGATGATTACAATCACTTTCAAATCACTAGAAATTTCAGAACAACAGCGTATGGTAAGCCATATGAGGTTTCATTGGATCATAACAAGAGTCTATGGCATCATTATTTATCATTTCCATGTGTGGGTGATCATAACTTTGTTAATGAGGAGCAAGGTTGGGAAAAGACTCTTTGCCAAGGACTTATTTTACATCTTGCAAGCAATGAAGTGGTTTTTTATGGCAGCCCAAGGTATGATGTAAATCTAAGAGGAGATAAAATTTGATTTCCCATATAAGTATTGTCATTATGGGAAATAAGTATTGTCATTATGGAAAATTTGTTGTTAAGGATCACACGTCATGTTTTGGTGATGATGGCATATGGCATTTTAGATATATCCTTGCAAGGGTATGTGGTTCAGGTTGATCCCTTGAATTGCAAGGAAGAGGAAGCCCTTGATATTGTTACTCCATGCACATGGCTAGAAAGAAATTCAATGGAAGATTGTTTTGAAATCAGTATGTATGCTAACAAGGTTATGAAGGATTCCACCCTCCATGAACAAGGCTTCACGATCGAGACAACAAAAGGTTACTCTATGCCATGCACAAAGAAATGTTCCCAATTCCATATTGCATGGGAAAAATATGAGGTATGTGCTGATTTCTATTTCATTAACATGGCTTATATGAATAGTGTGTTTAGGGTCCAATGGCTGCTATCATTGGGAGAGCTCACCTTCAGTTATCAAAGCATGGAAATAAGCTTCTCAGACAAGGGTGAAAAGGTTATATTACAAGTTATGCTTCCGAACACACCTCAAGTATTTGGTAGAAGATACTTGGCCATGTGAATCACATTTTTTATCCTTATCTAATACAACAACTGATTGGAAGCCTTTAATTACAGCTAAGCATAAGTTTCCTAGTGTTGTTTCGGAGGAAATTGAGAATGAAAGGTTCGAAATAATGGATGGGAATTCTGATTTTCTTCTGTATGAATTGCTAACCCATGGTTCCATGAATGAACCAAAGAAAGTATGGGAAAAGAGAAGCCATTATGATGAATTTGCAGTTGTTTACATGACGACCAAAGAGGGGAATGGTGACTCCAATTTTCAGTTTCATGGCCTCATGATAAGGCATGTTGTTCCTAGTTTTTCAACTTATGCAAGTCAATTTGCAGCCCCTACTTTACTCACAATTTTTTTTTTCCCATCAAATTTCAGTTTGGGAGTTGTTATGTCATGATTATAGGGCTGAATTTGCAAAAATCAGATTGGGAGCTTCCATTAGCAGCCACGAACAACAGTGTATTTTCATTTTTTGAGAACATTCCATCATGGAATAATGAGGAAGGAAGATTTCAGTTGAAAGGAGGGAATAAATTAGATCATGATGTGTTATTTTCAGCCTTGAACATTCTGATTTTTGAAAGAAAAATGCATGATTACAGTTGTTATTGGGAAAGCATTACTGAAGTGTTGAGAAGCCATCATCATTTGGATGGAAATTATGAGATGGTGTCAAGCAACAGAAGAGAGCTAGCTATCATGTCCCTAAGGCATGATAAAGGGAATCTAAAAGTGTTGTTAAACACTCGTGTTTTCTTTGATATGTTTGCTTCTTGTGCAGGTACATCAAAGAAGAAGTAGTTGAGATTCATTTGGGATCCAGACACTTATAATTGCTTGAGGGAAAGCAATTTCAGGAAGGATTGTAATGTCCCCTTTTTCCGAATTAATCCAAAATAAAGAATTCCTTGCCTTTCCTCTTTCCGAAGGCAAGCAATGGGTGAACAAGGGAAGATCGTGGATCATATTTCAGTTTTCTTCATTTATATTTATGCTTTATCTTAGTAAATTCTCATTATAAGGGGTTAGCTGGGTTTAGTGCTTTTAATGAAGGAATAATAAAATATTATAATGACTTATATGGGTCAGCCATGTTCTTCTAACCCTTGGCGCCAAAGTTAGAGGTATATAAGGAGGTGATGGCTTCATTTGCACTCATACATATTGGCACATTTTCTCTATTTGAACTTGTGGGTTGTTTTCTCATTGTTCTTCCACTCTTAGGTAGAAATCCAAGTGTGTGGCATCTTCCAGGAAGGACGGAAACCCTTCTTGTGGTTGGTTGGGGGACGGAAACCCTCCTTCCTTGTTTGGCTTGAAGATTTGAGAAGTAAGAAGGCATAATCAGACTTTTATATGCATTATGGAACCTCTCCCTTGTGGAGCGACTTGCATTAGTGTAGGGTTTGGTGCCATCTAGGGTACGGCAATAAGATTTGAATTCATATTTGATTGCTTTATTATTTATAAGGCTGGAATCAATATTTAATTGTGGAGTTTGGGGTTTCTAAACCCTCATTTCATATTTTTTATTGCAGCTGTACTTTGTTGGTTTTTAATTAATTGTCAGTTGTGTTTTGAATCAAATTTCACATTGGTTATTGGATTGGTGGATGCCTAAAATACTTATATCTATTTTGGCAAAGTTATTTGATGTCTTTTCAGTGTTTTGCATGCATTTTTGTGCCAGTGTCCTAAAAATATGACCGATGTGGCATCCTCCAAGAAAGACGGAAACCCTTCTTGTGGTTGGTTGGGGGACGGAAACCCTCCTTCCTTGTTTGGCTTGAAGATTTGAGATGTAAGAAGGCATAATCAGACTTTTATATGCATTATAGAACCTCTCCCTTGTGGAGCGACTTGCATTAGTGTAGGGTTTGGTGCCATCTAGGGTACGGCAGTCAGATTTGAATTCATATTTGACTACTTTATTATTTATAAGGCTAGAATCAATATTTACTTGTGGAGTATAGGGTTTCTAAACCCTCATTTCATATTTTTTATTCCAGTTGTACTTTGTTGGTTTTTAATTAATTTCCAGTTGTGTTTTGGATCAAATTTCACATTGGTTATTGGATTGGTGGATGCCTAAAATACTTATATCTATTTTGGCAAAAGTTGTTTGATGTCTTTTCAATGTTTTGCATGCATTTTTACACCAATGTCCTAAAAATTTGATCGAAAGAAAGAAGCAAAATGCAATGTTCACAAAAAGTTCTCCAAAAATCTCTTCTATATTCCTCTGCTTGCAGAAATCAGGGGTTTCAACGCAAAGTCTAGAACACAAGAATGTTGATTACAAATTCTGATCCTTTAATCCGTAGGTTCTTCCTCTATTTATAGTGTATAAAGGGGAATTACAAATAGAAAGCTTTAAATGAATTCCCGCATGCGGAAGCTATGAAAAGAGAAACAATTGGCAATCTTCCTCCTGGAATTCCTCTTTGCATGACATGCATGATTTATACCTAAAAAATAGAACCTTCTATTTTGCATGTCTGCCACTTATTTCCAAGTAATTGACTTCTTCAAGTAACGGCTTTTAAACCAATCACTTAAGTTTTATAATTTAATTGATTGCTCAACTACTTTAACGGAGAAAAAGAAAGAGGAAAAGATATAAGAATAAAGTTGCAACCCTCACAGTATTGTTCTTCTTCCATATTTTGCATGCAGTTGACTCTTTTGCCTTTGATTCTCATCAAACTGGATCTGGAAGTTACGTGTGACTGTGATTTTCTTGCGAGTATTGTCTTTGGCTTGTCTTCCCTCTTATCCTTGAAGCTTTTGCAATTCTTTTTCAGTACATGCAAAGTAAATTCGATGAAGGCTTCAACTAGAAGATTGGGAGCACATGCACAAGATCCTAGAAAAAATTCTCCATTCAATGACTTTTACACGAGCTGTGTCAGAAACAAGAGGATGACTTTTTTGCCGGAAGCCTTTGCAATTATGACATCTGGACCTGTTAATTAAATCGGTGATAGGTTCAGGGCCTATGTATCATTGACTTCAGCAAATCTAGAAGCTATGCATGATTATGTTGATCCCTATCTATCATCACGCTTCGTCATGGCTAGAACAATCTTTGTCTGAGTTCTTTTTCTTTTAATTCTGCTGGAATCCCTGGCAATTGGATCCATTTGTGCAGATCTGGCAACTTCTTCAGATTCGGAAGACATATTCAATGTACCTGACATTGATTTGAGCACCTGTGATGAATACCATAGCATAAATCAAGCTCCTCCAACCCTAGGCACCAAACTTTAAAGTTTTTCGGCAATGATAAACACTTTTTGATGCAAAAAACCTCCTTCCTTGGGCACCAAAACTGTCCGGGCTGCAATCCTTTGCAAAAAGAATTAATTACATCTTCACTATGACAGCCCATGCTTATATAACCCTCAACATTCTATTTCTAATAATTGTCCACCCTATTCCTGGCAATTAATTAATAAACAATTATATTTATTCACCCAAATTGGGCGCCTATTTTGGCATGCTGCTAGCTGCCATTAAATAAATTTAATTGATTTATTGTTAGCATGCTACCTTCAGTTCTCTTTGACTGGCCTTCATGCATTGACTTTCTATTTATCCATGGCACCAAAATTAGGCAGAAAAGCTATTAATAAATGTCATTAATATCATTGTTTAATCACCAAATGGGTCGCACTTTTTGGCATGGGTGAATTCTAAATTTAAGAAGTTAACTTTTGATGGAAATTTTCACCCTGCACCACAGCTCTAAAAATCCCTTCTTCCACTTAAGTGATTTGACTTTCATCATGGGAATTTTTACCCTACAAGGCAGGTAATAAATTCTCACCTGCCTGCTACTTCCAATTTTCCCACTACATCTTAAGTGCCTTTCCAAAAAATGCGACTTGCATTAAAATTAGTCCCCCTTTGAAAAAGTGAGACTTGTTTGGGTGAATAAAACCTTCTGATGGGAAAAGTTAGCCTACTAGGCAGGCGGAAAATTCACATCGGTGCTTTAAGTGATTTTTCTTTATTTTATAATGAGAATTTTTACCCTGCAAAGCAGGTAAGAAATTCCCTCCTGCCTGTCGCCTCTAATTTTCCCATCGCAGCTTAAGTGACTTTGACTTCATGGAAAAAGTACCCTGCAAGGCAGGGAATAAATTCTCACCTACCTGTTGCTACCAATAATCCCACTGCAGCTTAAACTCACTGATTCCAGAAAATGCGACTTCCCTGGGAGAGGCTTTTTGTGCATGACTTCATCATTTTTGGTTAGCAGTTTGCATTTTGAGGTTGATTCCTTCTGGTGTTGTGTCGGTAGATGATCTCCAAATGCTTCAGGAAATTAAACAGACTATACTAGCGAAAGAATTGACCTAGGGGAATTTCACAGAGAAACTGAGGAGAAAACCGAAGAAAAACGCAAAAGAAATAAATAAAAGCTTAAAACGCTGCCAGAAGTTGCAGACAATGCCCTGAATTCATTCCTAGTGAAAACTCTAATGATACGAGTGAATACTGGCATGCAAAATCGCAACAGGACTCACGCGGAGCACAATTTACTTCAAACGGGGCATTATTTATTTAATAAGTAATTAAATAAAAATTTCCCACAGACAAAACTTGGCGGAGGGACAAAACGAGTTTGGGCATCTGGGTATTTGTCAAAATTGGCTCGTATGATACACTGAGAATATCTTAACACAATACAGACATCTTCTGGCAATAAAAACACAAAAAGACCCGTTATTTTTAAAAAAAAGAAATTTTTTCAAATGGGTAATCCCAGATTTCAAGGTGATATCTAGGGACACCAAAACCTCAATACAAGAAAAGCTTCAAACAAAACAAATACAAGAAAAAGTTCGGTAAGCACAAGAAAAGCTTCTATTCCAAAAAGGATAGTAGCTCAGCTGAGGAAAGCGATGAGAGCATATCAGAAAGAGACAGAGAAGAAACTATGTTCATGACTATAAAAATAAAAAATGATGCCTCTACAACTAAAGACATCTTAGAAGAGGAAGAAGATGTCGAAGATGAAGGAAAGGTCGATCTTGAAGAAGAGCTCATCCGTGCTTTAGGTGAGATAGAAGTGCTTAAGAAAACAAATCTAAAACAAAGATTACAGATTCAAAAACATGTAGAAGAAAATTGTGCTTTGGAAAAAATTATCAACCTAAAGATACAACTTGAAGAGGCAAAGAGAACAGAGGAAGAGATGAGGTTTCAATTGAATACTATAAGAAGCTAGAATCTGAAATTGTTACCTTGAGAAAGGAATTGGAGAAGAAAAAATACTCCATTGAAAAGCAGTTCAAAATTTGAAAAGAGCATTGAAGTTTTGGATGATATAATCAATCGTCAGAGGTCACCATTCATCAAGACTGGTATTGGCTATGAGGAAAAACAAGAGGTTAGTAAGAAGAATCTGGATTCAAAAGCTAATGAGCTACTAAAGAAGGAAGATGAGCTTTCTCAAAAGATCAATCCTCCTAAAGAAGAAAACAAAGTTGAGAACCACTGGCATGATGTTCCCATAATAAATCATAGAAGATCATTCTCTCCAAAACAGTATCATATGATCAAGAACCAAAGTTCATTTTATGGTTATTGCTTTGCGTGCAATGATCCTGGTCATAGAGAAATAAAGTGTAGGACACATTCAAGAAATAGGTATGCATGGGACAATGGTAAAAGTACTTATGAAGTTTTAAGTAGAAACTATAACTCATTTGCCCCATTATCGAAATACAAAGAGAATAACATTGTATGCTATAATTGTAAAAACTATGGACATATAGCACGGTTATGTAGAAGTGTTGTTGTAGAACCCCCTAGACAAAACAAGAAATTGAGTGCTCATGTGGTAAAGAAAAGAGAACTTACAAGGAGAAATCTTAAATGTCCCTTTCACGGGATTAAGCCAACAACCAAGGAAATTAGATAAATCCCCAAATAATCAAATTTGTTTTCTATAACCAGCAGACTGAAATAAAAATCAAAGAACTGAATTCTTCAAGCAGAGGGTATAAAATATATGCCAAACACCAAATTTACTTCAAATAAACTTGCCACAAATTAGAGATATATTTTATGCGTCCCATAGAACCATAAACAATGATCAATCTGAACCAACACACTGCTGGAAATTAATAAATAACCAACGAAGAGCAGCCACAACAAAATTATGAATTATGGGTCTAGAAACCCCCCAAAATCAAGAGAATGTAGATTTTGGCCTTAATAAATATGCCAAATCAGATTATGCAATTTTGTGCTCTGTAAACCATCAAATCCTACACCAAGGTAGGTCGCTCTACATGTAGGAAACCAATAAAAATATGAAAGTGAATGTTTTCTCCTCAAATCTGCCCATAACTTCAAAACCATGCAATGGTGAAAGGTTTTCATCCATCAACCAAACCACTAGAAGGATTTTCGTCTTTTTGGAAGCCACACAAGAGGATTTATGTCCTCAAGTGGAAGGACATGGAGCAACAAGTTCTCAATGCCCAATATTAGGAAAATGCGCCAAAACTAGATGCCTAAATGAGGTCTCAATACTCCTTTTATAATCCTCCTTTGGTGCCAAAGCTTGGAAAGGTAAGGCCGACCCATAAGTGATGTTTTATTCCTTCTTTAAGCTTCTTTTATTTGTCTTTAACCCAATTGACATGCATTAAGAGAGAAAACACTAAAAAGAAAACAAAAAAATTAGAAAAACGAAAGCAAATGGAAGCTCAATGTTCTTCCCTAGCTCTTCTACTTCTTTGCCATGAAGAAGAAATGGCAAGAAGTCCGAATGATGACCCTCAAGTGGGGAAAAGGGACATTACAGTCCTCCCTTCCCTAAATTGCTTGTCCTCAAGCAATTGCAAGCTCTTTGCCAAAAAGCCCATGCATCTAAGTAGAAGAATATGCTGTAATACTTCCACAAACGAGCTCCTGTGCCTGTCAAATGAGAGAGCTGATGTAAAAAACAATATTTTGCAATGGCTGTTCCAATCTTCTTTGAATTCCCAAGGCTGCCCATGAAAAAAACTGCTGTCATACCCAACATCGACAAGAAGTTTGAGAAGTAATCATGAATTTGACAAGAAAAATCAATTCTGAGCTTCGCCCATGCAACGATAATGTTCCTCAACATGAACGTGAAAGCAATTGAGTAATATAAGGGGCTGTAGTGATTGATGACAACAGCCTTAGTGGCTGCAAATGAGCACACAATAGCTTTGAACCAGTTTCTTCCAACCTTAGAAAAAAGTAGAATACCCCCCCTTCTTTTCTTCGTGAGATTTTGAGGTGCTTGGGCATGACTCAAATTATGAGCCATATGAACATGCATTTTCTGTACTAGCCAAAGGTGCAAAGAGTCTATCCCAAAAAATTCAGAAATGCATGCCAAAACTTTTCTCATCTCAAAAAAACAATCAACCATCACGCCGAATCAAAAATCCATCATGTAATGGTACCACAAATTAGATGTATTCAAACAATTACCTAGTTGTAGGAGAACATCGACTTGCCCAAAAGTGAATGCTTGGAACACCAAAAAGAGTATTCGGGGCTGCGTACTTACCGCTGTCCATAACCCCCACAATTTGTCCAACTGAACATTCATCACGAGTGATTAGAATAGTCTTGAAAAACTAAAAATTACCATCTCTAATGGCTTCCATAAACATGCTTATTCTACCCTCAATGCATAGTGCAACATTTTCCCAAAATTCTCCAATGACTTGTTGGGTCTTTGGAACTCAAACCATGACCCCAAGAGACAAAACATTATGCATTTGTGGCAGTTCTACATCTTGCCAATGTTCTGTCCTATGATACTCTAAAATACACACACCATACTATTTTCCATTCTTCCACAATAATCAACTTTAACAAACAAACGAGGAAGCAACAAATAAGTGTGTCTCAAAATTGATGAATCGAAAAGGTTAGCTTGTTGTAGAAGACTTTTTGATTGCTCTAAGTGGACTGTTTAGAACACCAAAACTTGATTTCCAGGATGCATACCAACTGCTGTACCTAACCTTTTTGAATTGCTCAATCTATGCCTGAGAATATGCATATCACTCCCAATTGAAGTGACCATAGCCGACAGTACTTCAATGGTGACCCATAATGCTTTGAAAAACTGAAATTTATCTTTCATTATGGTTGTCTTCTTGTGCCAATCAGCAAGTATGATGAAATGAGATATGAAAATAATATTCTCCATACTTATCTTACAAACCATATCCATTTCTCTAGCATGCCTCTCATATTGATCTACAAATTGACATGTTGTAAGTAATGAATTTGAAATACTTTCATACCTTAAGCTGATCTCAAAATGTTCATCTTTCTTTGTCACAACAACATCACTCAAACATGACATGTGATCCTTAACAACAATTTTCCCATCATGATATAAGTATGGCAGTGATATAGAAGGAGATAAAATGTCGTCATACCTTGAGTTGTTTCTCCATGTCTACCTTCCCTTGCCGGATGAGGAGTGCTTGAAACATCCTCCATTTACCCAATCTTGTGACTCAGAATTTCTGAGTTGAAATCAACCTTCTTCTTCTCCTCAGATTCAACAAGTGAAGCCTTTTCTGCTTGGGCTTCAACCACATCTTGATGGTATTCACATAGGGCATCTTCGTAGCTCTTACCGTGCTCATGGACACCATAAATCTGTCTCTTATTGTTTGCTGTGATGAACAGACCAGCAAAGCTTAATGCCATCATTTTTCATTGGAGAAGGGTTTCCAACCAGCCCTTCCTCTTCCCCAACATGCTCAACACCCCTTGCTTCATTTCTGGATTCATCACATGTCAAAACCTTTTTAGTATTAACCACAAAATGAGCAATATTTACCTTATGAAGTTGATTTTTTGGAATGGGTGCAAATGTCATGGCCTTAGATCTTTTGACCACCAATAATTCTTCCTTAATGAGTCCCTCTCTCATTGCCATACGAGAATTGCTTGAGCTATTCACTTCACCCTCTTGATCCTCAAGCTTCCCTTCATCCTTCCGCCCATGCTTCCAAATTCCCTTACTACTTTTCAACATGCAACCATTAGAATTCAAGGAAAATTTATTGACAATTAAACTTTCTTTAGCTTCCCTTCCTCTTGGCTCTTGCTTGGCCATCTCTTCCTCTTCTTGTGCTTCCTTAAGGCTGCAAGAAAAATCAACGAAGGGTTTACCTTTGGCCATGGTGGTGGGTGCTTCTAAGGTTCTCAAGGGATTTTCCCTTTTAGTAATCAACTGCTGCAATAATTCATCTTTCCCCATCACCTTAGGGAAATAGGTATTTCCATCCTTGCATGGCGAACTATGGGTTTTGACCCCCTCTTCATCAAAATTCGTGATTTCTTCATGTTGCCTGTGTGGCATGTGATGTCTAGGCTTGGGCCTAGGTCTTCCTTGATTCTCTCCAATGATTTTACTGAGTGAAATTGCCTCACGAATCTCCCTTGGCAAGGCCATATACTCATAACTTGTAGTGATGTTTCGTCCACTCGTGGGCCATGTTTCTTCCTCCGGAATAACCTCTTTCCTAGGAAGGAAAGTGGGCTTTGTAACCGATCCTTAGGCTGATCCCATAGGTTTCCGTGTATTGTTTGCCCTAGTCGAGATACCATCACCACTTTGAACCCTAGGTTCAATGATCTTTTGGAGGGATAGGTCTAAAAAATCCATTGTGTCTGCAAGTTTCTCTTGGCTGGCAATTAATTTATCAACTTTAGTTTCTTGAGAGTCATGATCAACCATGCTACCTTCCTCCCTTGGTTGGTCCTCCTTTCTTCTTCTTTGGTAATAGATGAAACCCTTGTTGCCTTCTTCCATTAAACCCTTTGCCTTTGAAGATCCAAGCTTTGATACCACTGAAATGTCCCTTTCAAGGGATTATACCAACAACCAAGGAAATTAGACAAATTACCAAATAACCAAATCTGATTTCTATAACCAACAGACTGAAATAAAAACCAGTGAACTGATTTCTCCAAACAGCGGTATAAAAATATATGCCAAACACCGATTTCACTTCAAATAACCTTGCACAATTTAAATATATATTTTAGGCATCCAATAGATACATAAACAATGAAAAATTTGAATCAACACACTGCTGGAAATTAATAAATAACCAGCGAAGAGAAACCACAACAAAATTATGAATTATGGGTCTAGAAATCCCCAAAAATCAAGAGAATGTAGATTCCGGCTTTAATAAATATGCCGAATCAGATTATGAACTGAAAATGCAATTTTTTGCCCTCTAAACCATCAAACCCTACACCAAGGTAGGTCGCTCCATATCTTAGAAGCCAATAAAAATCTGAAAGTGAATGTCTTCTCCTCAAATCTGCCCTTAACTTCAAAACCATGCAATGGTGAAGGGTTTTCGTCCTTAAACCAAACCACTAGAAGGGTTTCATCCTTCTAGGAAGCACATAAGAGGGTTTTTGTCCTCAAATGGAAGAACATGGAACATCAAGCTCTCAATGCCCAAAATTAGAAAAATGCGCCAAAACTAGATACCCAAATGAGGTCCTAAGTCCCCTTTTATAATCTTTCTTTGGTGCCAAGGCTTAAAAAGGTAAGGTCGACCCATAAGTGATGTTTTATTCCTTCATTCAGCTTCTTCTATGTTGCCAAGATACGGATACGGGTACGGGTTCGATACGCGGATACGTCAATTTTAAAAAACCCTTGGGTACGATACGTCTTGGATACGTCCATACATATATATTAAAAAATTAAATATATATACATATATATGTACATATACTCATTTTACTCATTTTTTAGTCCATTGAAAACTGAAATAGTAATACAAAACTTGAATCAATGTTCAAAACATTCAATATTATACAATATACTTAAGACTTTGCATTTTCATTGATCATGTGCTTGCCATACATATGGTATACGAATATCATGTCAACATGAATACGAACAAAACTTGAAATTTGAAAAATATACTAGGATCAATGTTCAAATTTTCAAAACATACAATATACTTAAGATTTTACATTTCATTGATCATGTGGCTGCCATACATATGATATAGGAATATCAAGTCAACATGAATTATGAATATAAACAAATCTAGAATATATCATCTAGATTTTTCTCAAAATCAAGTTCTTGCGTACCAGTTGCGCTAGCTCCACTATCCGCTCCGTGCAAACTCCCTTGAATGTCATCTTCGCCATCAAATAATGAAGGTTGGGCAAGCATGGTTGCGGAGGCATCCAAGTCCTGTGGTCTCTGGAAGAAGATCCCAAAGTTTGTGAGGGCCTTTAGCATAGTCCTCAAACCTATGTGAGAAGAGGCGCAAATTGGACTACACATATACTAAATCCTCAAGTTTTTTAGATGCCAACTTGTTTCTTTTAGCTGAGTGGATAAAGGTATAAGTACTCTAATTCCGCTCTGCGGAAGAATTACTAGCCACCTATTACAACAAAGTTAGAAAATTCAAATTCAAATTAGTAACATACTAAGAATGTGTGAAAAATAAATTAAATAATCCTAAATAAAATTTAAAATATTCAAAATGATTAAGAATTTATAAATGTTATGCCTGCGAAAGAACTTTTATAGTAATAAGATGTAAGTACTTGGCATCATGGCCATGTACACGCCACCATGTGGTTGGGGTCAAGTTGCTCTTGTCGAAAAGAGCCTCAATCGCTCCCATGTTGCCTTCTAAACCAACAAACAAACCCATTTCACTTCTGACCACACTGGCTATAGATGGATCAGGAAAAAGTCTTTTGAATGATGCCCCGGCTCCATTTGTCCAACTTCGGAGTCATAGAATGGTGGTTGCGTGTTAGATAGTCCAAGTAAATCAGAGCTATAATACTTTGGGTTCAGTGCATAAGCAAGAAGATGTAATGAGGTGGTCATTTTATTCCACCTCTTCATGACCACACTCTTGACCTCATTGTAGAAGGTCTCTTCAGGATCTTGCTCTTTTGTTTGTATTACATCTCTGATGCATTCAAGCATAGAATCTATTCCATCATATATCTCTCCCAAGCATGTTGCATCAGCATGTACAAATCTGATCATGGAGAGAATGGGCTCTGTAAAACTCAGCAAGTACTCAACCTTGGCCCACCAATCATCATCAAGGACCCATAATTTTATCCTTGAAGCTTTCTCTGTATTTGACTGCCTCCACACTGTCCAAACATTGTTGATCACCATATTGCTTAAAGCCTCTCTCACCTTCACAAGTCGTCTCAAAACAAGCGTGTGAGAGGCAAATATGGTTTCTGCAACCTTCAGCAACTCCAACCTTGAGAATCTCTTGAAAATGGCTTGTGAAATATGATGGTTTGTGATAAACATCTAAATGTCATTTGCCTTGGTGTAAATTCGCTAAATCCATGGGATTTTCCCAATCTTTTGGAGCATCAAATTAAGGTAGTGGACGGCACAAGGGGTCCCAAATATGTGCTCGTATCTACCCTCTATGATCATTCTTGTTGCTTTACAGTTTTTAGCGTTGTCCGTGATGACTTGGACAACATTCTAGGGGCTCATCGACTCAATTTCCTCTATCAAAATGTTAGCAATAAATTGTGCATCTTTGACTTCCCCTTCACAGTCAATGGCTTTAAGGAACATTGCCCCTTTAGGGCATACTGCAACAACATTTATGACGGGTCTATTTCTAGCATCTTTCCATCCATCTAAAATGATGGAAACACCTATTTCCTTCCATGATTCTCTGATTAGCAGCAAAGTGTTGTGAATGTGTTCCACTTACTTTCCCAAGAGTGTGGTTCGAACCTTTTCGTAACTTGGATTTGTACCCTTGTGGAGCTTCATTGATAGCCTTCACCATCTGATGCCAATATGGAGACCTCAATACATTAAAGGGCAGCCCACATGCATAAATGCATCGAGAAACAACCTCATCAGCAATCTCCCTCTTTTCAATATTAAATGTTTTTTCCAATGCTCCTTTTGGAATTTTTTGTGAGCTCTCTAGACTCTCTTCATCAAAAGGGGAATCAAGTGGTTGACTTTGAGTTTGGATGAAAGGATGAGAAGTAAGTCTAGGTGTGGGTGGTCGTGATGAAGGCCTTCTTTGCAATGGAATTGTTCTAGTTCTATTTCTTTCAGCTTGTCTATCAATCTCCTCTTGCTCTCTTAGGTACTCTGCCATTTTTTCATTTGATATTTTTGGGCACTTCTTTATCCCCACACCTCCAACACCAGTCAAATGGATTTTCAGTCGGCTATATGAGGATTTGTATTGAGTATGACAACCATGACATATCCAAATCCAACCCCCACCACTAACAAGGTTGTCTACCACTGTCACATGTCTCCAAAGAGGAGAATTAGGATCATGCCTCACAGGAACTGATGTGTTTTTAGAAGCTTATTGGCCTTGCACTCCAAGTGAAGTAGAACTTGATGCCATCCTAATCTGCTTTTGATCACCAAGATCACCATAATGGCGCGAGGTGAGATCATACATAGAGTTAGGTTGTTTAAACAATTAAAAACATTTTTCTTTAACATAAATAAATTAGTTATGTCATCCTAATCTGTTTTTTATCACCAAGATTGCCAAAAAGGCTTGAGGTGAGAACATACACAGATTTAGGAAGCTAAAAAAATTAAAAAATTAATTTATTAACATTGACCAATGCATTTAAAAATTAAAAAAATAATTTTTACTAATTATTAAATTAAAAAATCCTAAATCATGCCATCCTAATCTATTTTTTTATCACCAAGATCACCATAAAGGTGCGAGGTGAGAGCATCCACAGAGTTAGGATGTTTAAAAACTTAAAAATATTTTTCCTTAACATAAATAAATTAGTGATGTCATCCTAATCTATTTTTGATCACCAAGATCACCATAAAGGCGCAAGGTGAGAGCATACATAGATTTAGGAAGCTAAAAAAATAATAAAAACAAATATATTAACATTGAACAATGCATTTAAAAATTTTAAAAAAACGGTTTTTACTAATTATTAAATTAAATAAACCTAAATTGTGCCATCCTAATCTATTTTTGATCACCATAAAGGTGCGAGGTGAGAGCATACACAGATTTAGGATGTGTTTAAACTCTAAACTTTTTTTTAAATGCAACAAAATAAATAAATAAAATACCGTAAAAAAATAAAATAAATGGATGAATTAAAAAAAATACCTATAGTGTAGATCCTTGTTGCCTCCAAACATATGCTACCTCCAAGGACCAAATGTCTACTCTTTTAGTTTTGAATAAACAATAAATTTAAAACGATATCTTCCTCTCAAGTCTCAACAATGGCTCCCCCTCCTTCCAATCTTCGCCTCCTCTAAGCTCCTTGCAAAACCTCCTTCCAATCTTTGCCTCCTCTAAGCTCTTCAATTCTTCTTTGACTCTTTGCTCATATACTTGCAAAAACCAGCAATGGATTGTTTGTGTGATTTCAAATGAAGGGGTGAGTGCTTTTTATAGCTTTTAAAGGTGATTAGGGTTTAATATTTTATTCATTTTAATGTTAGGATTCGTTTTTTTCAAAAAAAAAAAATGTTTAAAAAGACGTTTGAAGGCAGGGTACATGGCGGGTATGTGGGGGTACATCCAGATGTACCCGAGGTGTACCCAGGATGTACCCTCATGTATCCTAGACGAACCCTTACCCATACCCTGAAGTATCCGTACCGGATACCTATCAAGCAGGGTTCGGGGGGGGTCTGGGGCGAACCCTGGCATCAGAGAGCTTCTTTATTTGTCTTTCTTCTTCATGTCTTCTACTTCTTTGCCATGGAGATGGAATGACAAGAAGTCCAAATGATGACTCTCAAGTGGGAAAAAGGGACATTACAAAATCTATGATTGTGCAAACAACATTTAATACACAAAACAAAGGGAAGCAATGGTATATTGATAGTGGATGCTCAAGGCACATGACAGGGGACGAACAAATTTTTCACCTTGAAGAAAATAAGTGAAGGCGCGGTAAAATTTGGAGATAATGCCACGACACAGATAGCTGGACAAGGTACCCTTAGCCTTGATAATGGAAAAACAAAAAACAAAAAATGGATTGTACGTTGAAGGCTTGAAGCATAACCTTCTATGTGTCAGTCAAATGTGTGATCAAGGACACGCTCTCACATTTTCTGCTCAAGGTTGTGAAATAAGGAAAACAGACACTGGAAAATTAGTTGCAGATGCAAACAGAACAACAAACAACCTGTACATTCTTAGTGAAGTTAAGGGAAAGAAATGTTACACGAGTCAAATTGATGAATGTTGGCTATGGCATAGAAGGATGGGCCATACGAATTTCGATAATCTAGTGAAAATCAGCACTAGACAAGTCGTAAGATATATGTCTAAGATTACAAAACTATCAAACATTCTTTGCAAACAGTGTCAACATGGGAAACATACAAGGGCAAGTTTCAAATCAAATGAGTACTCAACAACTAAGCCATTGGAACTAATCCATACAGACCTTTGTGGGCCTACAAGAATGTTAGGAAATCATGATAGTATTTACATGGGTTATTATTATTAGTCATATTAGTTGATTAGAATATATTATTTTGTGAGTAATATTGTTGTGAGTTACAACAATATTACGTATATAGGTATTTGTTAAATTGAGATATTTAGGGAGATTTATTGGTTAGGTGAATCTCCTTATTCATAAGAAAGACTTTTCCTATATTATTGTATTCTTGTCTAATGTAATTCAGATCGGCCAGATATTATTGTTTGGTGCGCAAATATGATATTGCCATTTATCAAACTATCGAACATTCTTTGCAAATAGTGTCAACATGGGAAACAGACAAGGCCAAGTTTCAAATCAAAGGAATACTCAACAACTAAACCATTGGAACTAATCCATACAGACCTTTGTGGGCCTACAAGAACACAAAGCATACAAGGTGAAAGTTATTTATGTTACTCATTGATGATTATTCTAGAATGACATGGGTCATTTTTCTAAAAGAAAAATCTGAGGCGTTCGAGAAGTTTAAAGTTTTTAAAGCCTTGGTGGAAAATCAAATAAATTTAAAGATTAAGTGCCCGAGATCAAATCGAGTAGGTGAATTCCTCTCAAATGAATTCAATGACTTTTAAGAGCAGGATGAAATAAAAAGGCATCTCTCAACTGCAAGGACTCCACACCAAAATGGATTTGTAGAAAGAAAGAATCGAACTATTCAAGCAATGGCTAGAACAATGTTAAATGAATCTAAGCTATTAGACAGGTTTTGGAGAGAAGTAATTAACACCGTAGTCTACATTTTGAAAAGAGGACAAATCAAAGTAAACAATAGCAAAACCCCTTGAGTTATGGAAGGGTAGACTAGCATCAGTCAAATATTTCAAAGTATTCGGGTGCAAATGCTTCATTAAGAGAGAAGAAGAAGACTTGGGAAAGTTCAACTCAAGAGCTGATGAAGGTATTTTTCTTGGGTATTCCTCAAAATGTAAAGCTTATAGATGTTATAATAAAAGGCTGCAAACAATCATAGAAAGTGCCAGTGTAAAGATGAATGAAACAAGGCCTCAAAAACTTAAAAAGTGCACAAACAAATGATCATTCAGAGGAACCAGACTTCAAAGAAGAAGAAGAAGTGGAACAGAATGATACTAAGGCACCATCAAGATTTGTCCAGAAAAATCATGCAGAAAGTCTAATTCTTGGTGATAAGGATGTTGGAGTACAAACTAGAAGAAGAATAGTAAGTACATCAGAACATGTAAATTTCTCTTTGTTACCCAAAATAGAGCCCAAATTTTTGCAAAATCTAGCAATGACAAGCATTGGATCAATGTTATGGTATTAGAATCGAATCAAATTAAAAAGAATGAGACATGGGAACTCGTTCGTAGACCAAAAGACAAGAATGTGATTGGTACCAAGTGGGTGTTCAGGAATAAGCTGAATGAAGATGGCCAAGTAACAAGAAATAAAGCAGGGTTTGTTTGCAAGGGGTATGCTCAAGTGGAAGGTATTGATTTTGAAGAAATCTTTGCCCCTGTTGCAAGATTAGAAGCCATTAGAATGTTTTTGGCATATGTTATTTTAAAGAACTTCAAAGATTATTAAATGGATGTGAAATCTGTTTTTCTAAATGGCAAGTTAGAGGAAGAAGTATTTATTGAGCAACCAGAAGGTTTCCTTCTATCAGAAAACATGAACTATGTGTGCAGATTGAAGAAGGCACTATATGGGCTAAAACAAGCCCCCAGAGCCTAGTATTCAAGGCTTGATAAATATCTACAAGAACAAGGTTTTAACAGGGGTGTTGGTGATAGTAATCTCTATATCAAGACTGAAGGTGAGAATCAGTTGATTGTTGCGGTATATGTGGATGATATCATTTTTGGAGGAGATAGTAAACGAATGTCCCAAGAGTTTGCAAAAGATATGCAAAAGGAGTTTGAAATGTCCATGTTGGGTGAGTTTCCTTGGTTTGCAAATTTCTCAATCTAACAAAGGAATATTTATCTCCCAAACCAAGTATATATAGAACAGGTTAAAGTTCAAAATCGAAAATTGCACACCTATTAGCACACCCATGGTTACAGGATGCAAGATAAGTACAGATGATGAATCTCCTGAAGCGAATCAGACACTTTATTGATCCATGATTGGCAGCTTGTTATACACCACGACATCAAGGCCAAACATCATTCAATTTGTAGGCTTGGTAGCGTTGTTTCAAGTTGCACCAAAAGAAACCCATGTGCAAACAGTTAAAAGGATATTTAGATATCGAAGGGGCACTTTGGATTTGATTTGTGGTATCCAAGAGGTGAAGATTTCACCCTAGCAGCATATATTCATGGAGATTGAGCTAGAAGTGTTGATGACAGAAAGAGTACAAGTGGAGGAGCATTCTTTCTTGGCAAAAATTTTGTGTCATGGCTAAGCGAAAAGTAGCCTGCAGTTTCTTCATCTACTGCTGAAGCAAAATACATAGCAGCAGTGTCTTGTTGTACACAAGTCCTTTGGATGAAGCAAACATTGAAATGTTTTAAGATAGAATATGAACATCCAGTCTCAATCCTTAGTGATAACACTAGTCCAATAAACATTTCGAAGAATCCAGTTATGCACTCTAGAACAAAACACATTCCAATCAAGTATCACTTCTTGAGAGAACAAGTTGCAGATCAACAAGTAAAAATGGAGTACATTGCCACAAAGGAACAAATAGCAGATATCTTCACGAAGCCCCTCCCAAAAGAAACTTTTGAGTTTCTAAGGCAGAAATTGGGAGTGATCCATTCTTCATCTAGTCACTAAAACCGTCAAGAGAGAGATAATCATTGCATTATTTAGCTCCATGGATATTTTGGTGATATACATTGTGATTGTGTCGAATATCCCTTTTCAATTGATGTCAACGGGGGAGAATTAAAGAAAGGGGGAGCAGTACAACAAGAGGAAGAAGTCCAGAAAGAGAGTATTCTAGTTGGAGATGATTATTTCTTTGTATGGTTGCCATTAATGACAAAGGGGGAAATTGTTAGAAATATTGTCATTGATGTCAAAGGAGTTGTTGATGTCACAAGAGAATGCACGGAATAGGAGTCATTGATGTCAAAACAGAATGCACAACGATCAAAGAGAAATAGTGTCCTTGATGTATTACAGTTATCAGATTTAATATAATAACAATGAATGTAATGAACAACAATCGCATTGTATACCAGCATTTTAATTATACAAGGGCCAGTGATTTCATCTAAGGAAATAAAAGAAATAAACAAATATTGAATACAAGCTCAACCGACCCTTTTGGAAGGAGCTAAAGGAGTTAATATTAATTTAAGAGAGATGTTTTTATAGTCGCCCCTCTTGGGAAGAGGCACATTAAGGCTATAAATGATAGATGAAAAGCTTGAGAAAGACAAACAAAAAAATGAAATAGATACATCATTTGAGAGAAGTGAAAGAGAGAAGAGTAGAAGTAAAATGAGAATATCATTTGAATAAAGAGTAAGAAGAGCAGAAATATAAAGCGATCTGATTTCATTAATTAGACCAGTATCCATGTTGGAAGTATAATCTGATTTGTGTGTATGAAGAGAAGCGGAATTGTCATCATCCGGTTGAAGAAGCAACTACAGAAAGTGGAATTTTATATTGTTGAGGTCGGTGCCTCATAAAATTGGGGATTAGTGTCTCCATTGGGTTGGTGCTCACGAATTCACTGAGTTGGTGCTTGGCATTGGGGATTGGTGTCTCCAGTAGGTTGGTGTCTACGAACATTTGTAAAGGATTTAATTTTGGGCTAGATTTGGACGGTAGATCCAAGCACTCTTATTTTGTGGTTTTTCCCTAGAGAGGTTTTTCCACGTAAATTTGTTGTTGCTCGTTGTTATGTTATTTGAATGCTTTTAAATGTTTAATTGTGGATATAACTTTTAATAAGTAAAAGTTTATCTTATATTGATTTGGGCCCCCTCTCAACATAAGCGTGTGCTTAATAGTAAGTATATGCACCTTTTCAGGGATCAATATTTCCCGCACTAAATAGCTTGTCTATTCCCAAACATGTTGTTCCTTCTAAGGCATTTGTGTTTTGTGTGGATAATTGATGCAAGAGAATCCGAGTTCATGTACAATCTTGCATCACCCAAAAACAATTAAGAGGATGATTTTGTGTTTACACATATTTGTGGGCCATATTGACAAATTGTTCCAAGAAGGTCTGTGGTATTGTTATGAATCATGATAGTTCTCCAAAAAGTTGGCACAAGTCTATATCCTATGGCACATAGCGGAAATAACGATCTCATGGCTAGAAGGTCTTTAAGGTTCAACATTTTTAGTTGGAAGTGTTAAAGTTTAGATTTTTAAGATTCCGCACTTTAAAGTTTTGCATTTTGAAATTATTACATTCCTTAAGATGTCAAGTTAAACATTTTTAGAATTGTAAGATCTAAAAGTTCTTCATTTTTAGATGAAAATGTTATTTTTTATGTTTTTAAGGTTCTGCATTTTTAGTTGGAAATGTTAAAGTATGCAAGAATTTCAAAACGCAAATTTTGAAAGTGGGGAACCTTTAAATTTTTATCAACCAAGTTTTATTAGGATATATGAAATAGGGAGAAGACGATTGCTTTTATGATCACCAATCCACCGGGTCAGTCATGGCATAATACCTTTACAACTGGAAACAAGATGAATGATTGAAATAGATGTTTTTGGACCTCTCCAAACCAAAATTGGAAAAAATGTCGTTGTCTATATAAAATATATTATGTGAGTATTCTTACCATTTATATTATTCCTCTTTCCAGCATTATTTGTTCATTTCATGTTGTGAAATGAGTTTTTATGTCCCATTATTGTGGACCTTGTTTAAAAATAATAAATCGTCTGAAAGTTTTATCAGGACTCTAACAAAAAAGCCCACAAAATTGAATAGTCTGGGATGAAAAAACATAATAAAGCTCCTAAAACTTATAAATATCCTATCTGTCTACAAGAAAAAAAGAGTACATTTTCATTGCTAACTTCAAAGCAACAATAACTTCGATAAGCTCATATTGGTAGAAAGATCCAAGGGATCAAAGGCTCAAGTGCTATTGTAATTACTTGAAATGCATTTGGATAACATTACTTTTTGATTGGGTATGGTGCTTATCATTCCTAGATCGAAACAGTTTGTCAACCATAGACATATCTTGGTTAATGATCGTATAGTAGATGTACCAAGTTATCGTTGCATATCAATAGCTATTTCATGGCTGAAAGGTTTTGCATAAATAACAAATGCACAACATTCATCATGGAACCTCCGTGTTATGCATATACACTTCTTGGGATGGGACAAAGCTTATAAGCCTTGGCACAAATCAAAATATAGCACATATGACTAAAAGATGGTGCAAAACCAAGAAACCTTTAAAACATGCACAGCAATGCAGATAGCATTTTCAAAGACTCATGTTAGAAGAAGAGACTCGTCATAATACCATGCATTTACCTATGAAATCGTAAGGTGTTGGCTAGATTTTCTGCATAGCACAAAACCTAGGCAGTCATGAGATAAATCTCCCTCATTTACCGGTGAGGCTCCCGTGTCAGATTTGTCAATTAAAGTATGCTAATATCTAAATGGGGTTTTACTTTAACTACTCAGTTCATGAACCATAACTGAACAGTTCTGCAGCAAATAAGCAGTTGTTTTAAAGAAAGGAAATATTTATAGAAGGGAAAGAGAATTATATAAACACAGAGAAGAAATGGAGAAGATGTGCATCCCAATCAATAGATAGCAGAGTTGATTGCATGCACAAAAAAAACCAATAGATATAAACACAGAATTCTAAGCAAAGGTAGCTCTAGATCTAGATCTGAAATAACACAAAGTCTATTAAAAGGTCTAAGATAAAAGCAAGAAACACAATACACCGTGACACAAAGTTCTCCAGAAATCTGCTCTTGTATATTCCTTTGCTTCAAGTGGCTCTCACAGGTTTCAGCACAAAGTCTGGAACACAAGGTTGCTGCTTACAAATTCTGATCTTTAACCTAGAGGTTCTTCTCCTACTTATAAAATGTAGGAGGGAAAGTACAAATGGGAAATCTAACTAAACTAAAACACAGACAAGTAAAGATGACATTTGGCAATCATCCTCAACCAACTTCTCCTTAAGTGACACATGTATCACTTAACTAATAGAATTGTTCCACACGACTTTAAGTAATAGTTTTAAAACCAATAACTTAAAAGTCTTATAATTTCATCCGGGAACATGGAAAATAGAAGAAGAAAGAATAGAAGAAGTCAAGCCAGCTGTAACATTTATGTCTTCTTTTTGTTCTGATATTGGATATACTTGTCGAACATGTGATTCAACATCTTCCCATCTGTTTTAGCCACTGCTTCCTTCTTTGTCCTTAACTGTAGCAATCCTTCATTCAACACCTTGATGCATGCTTCCACATCTTCCAAGCTTGGCCCGAACCTTGCAATATCCGCCTGCAATGCCACCAATCTGCCAATGGAATTCATCGTGAAAGGTTTAGTAGCTCTGTCAATTCTCTTTTGTACCATCAGAAGAGACCCTTCCAGGGAATTAGGCACTTTAGTCGGAACAATCCATATGTATGAAGTAACATCTCCGACTACTTCCTCCTCGGTGAAAGAAATAATACTGTCTGATAAGGACGATGTCCTACTCTCAAGTGCTTGCATCCTCTTCAGCAAAACTCTGCAGATCTCCAAACGGAAAGATACTACAAACTCCAGTTGCTTCCCCTTCTCAACTGATCCGTTCGGTACAATCTGCTCTGCAACCAATACATCTCTCGGTAGCTTGTTGATTTCAGCTAAAGTACTTAGGTTACTCTCAGCAACTGTGTTCATGTCCACTATGCTCTCCACCAGTTGCTGCAGCTGATTTATTGCATCATTCATAACCTTCAGGCGGGCTGACACATCTCCAAGTTGTATAGAAGCTTGACGAATAATCAAACTCTTCCATTCATCAATAGCTTTCACCTAATTGCTTGCATCCTCCATCTCCTGCATAAGATGATCACTCACCTGCTCTGAAATGGGCTGAATGGAAGGTTTAACAACTTTGGCTATGATTTCGCACAATTGAGATACTTGCTTCTGAAGCTCGTCTTTCTCCGTCTTTTCTCTGTCGAGCCTAAGGAATAGAGCATCTATCAATGTTTGTGTATCCTGCTTCAATCCTTTTGTGGTGGCTTGACCAAGGGGTACTTTGGTTACTGTTACATCTTCTGCCATGAGCTCATCCTCCTTCCCTTCCGCCGGAACTGACATCTCAGCAAACTTCTGCCCCGACTCTTCAATGATCAACCTTGAAGTTACCTTGACAACTTTAGGCCTTCTGTCTTTCCCGCCTAGACTCTGGAGTAGCTGCAAGTCGTGTTCTTCTAAGTTCATCTCCACTCTAGCTTCTGGAACCAACTGCGAAGCCAACCATTCTGAGAACTTACTTCTCGGAAAATGAGAAGTTGCTGAGTGTACTACTATCTCCTGCTCCGTTTACTCTCCATCAGAAAGTGCTACAGTGTTATGGCTACCATCTTCTGAATCATCCAAGGACAAAGCTCTTTTGAACTCCGCCATCTGCAGTTGGAATAAATTAAATTAAATAAATTAAATTTAATGCATTTAATTCCTTTCTTTTATTCCAACTTTGAGGAAGTCAACAAGTCAAAGTTGGAATAAAAGAAAGGAATTAAATGCATTAAATTTAATTTATTTAGTGGCTGCCCTCTTCCTCTCAAAAAGTGTGCCCCATTTGGGAATTGTTTAATGTTTTTTAAGGCATTAATACATTAAATTAATTTCTATTTTCAGTGGCTATGGTCAAAGCACACTGTGAAGCTTAAGTGAAGTGATGTGTGAAGGATTAAATTGGATTAATTTAATTTATTGGATGACTATCCTTAAACATGCTATTTTTAAAGGAGAAGAGCATGATTTTTAATTAATTAATTGCCTTTAATTGTGAAGGCAATTATTAATTATAGAATTGTGAAGGTTATATAAGCATGGGCAGCCATATGGGTGAATTATTTGATTCAGAGGTAAAGAATTGCAGCTAAGAGGAAAAGTGCGCCCCCATTAGAAGAAGGATTTTGCTCAGACAAGGTGGAAACAAGGCTAAAAGCTTCCAGATTTAGCGCATGCTTTGAAGAAGGTTGATCTTTATCTGCATAATTGTTTGCACAGGTGTTACAGGAGCTCAGGTGTTGATTGAAAGGATTCATGCTCTCTTTATGTGCAAATTAAACACCAATTTTTGGGGCAGCAGGCTTGAAAAGTGCAGATTTTTATAATTTAAATTCACTATTCATGCTCCGGTGGCCATTTTTGTCTGAATAAATTGCAGGAATTCATTACAGGTGCTTTACAAAAGAAAAGGAGCTTTTATCAATGTCCAATACATTGCAAATATCCTCCGAATCTGAAGAATTGTCCAGATCTGCACCAGTATTGAAGAAATCCAGCCAAGTAAGAAGAAAAAGAATTATTCAGACGAAGATAGACAAAGCCATGGCGAAAAGAGATGAAAAAGAGAGCACGATGGATTCATGCATTGCTTCCAAACTTGCAGACATAGGAGACACAGATCTAGGCCCGGAACCTCTTTCTGATTTGATTGATAGATCCAGATCGGAAAAGACTTCACTCATGCGTGCGGTTAAAAGCAGTGGAATTATCCGAGATGTAGCTTTTCCATGTATAGCCCAATTGACAGTTTGTTATGGAATGCGCTAGATCTTACCATCCTTCATCCAGGTCAGTGCGTGATGCTAAGGGAAAGACAATAATTCGTTTGGATACAGAGTTCATCAATTATTGTTTGAAGATTCCGGTGCGAAAGGTGGTAACTTCCATTAGCATCCAGGATGCCGGCAGTAGATGGGAGAAGCATAAAGCTGATTGCGTAAGCATAATGAATAGCCTATACATGAGGAAGCCTAGATCTCCTTCAAAGTTCCCGAGAACTCTTCTACAGTCCAATTTGGTGTAGGAGGTAGATGATGTTGTCAAATTGCTATGCAGGATTAATGGTGAAGCGAATGCTTACACTTTCCGAACATGGATGTATGCTTTCATCAGGACTATTGAAGTCAACAAGGTTGATTCCATAATCAATTGGTCGGAAATTATTAGCAACAACATCGGTGAGTAACTCCGGAACGTGAAGCGTACTTTCAGCTTCAAGATGACTTCATACTTGGTGTATGTTACAGCTTCACAAGGCGTCTTTTCCAAGCTGGATAGATGTGGTGTTCTTTCTAAGGACCCCATTTTCGAGTGCTACCCACAGCTTACTGCACCTGCGTGCGAGAAAGACTTCAAAGTGATCAACGATGACTTCTAAGATTTCATCTGCAGGCTAGACAAAGACTTGAAGGCCAACAGGGTAAGCAAGGAAGCGTGGGAAGCAGTGTCCAAGATTGACAGTCTATTCATTAGATTTGCAGATTTCGCATACCTCAGGGTTACGGGCTTTTTTGGAGAACCAATAAAGATGCCCAGGTAACCAAATGATAGATTGATCGCCATGGAGCTGAGCAGGGAACTTGTGGAGTTACACGACCTTCAATCAAAACGGCACAAGTCCACGGGCTTCTTCCTAATCACTGTGGGGCATTACAGCTGCATTAGCATCCATAGAACTCGAGGGATGGAGGCGTAAATGTTATCCGAGCACGAGCAAGAGTTCTTCCCTGCACGACTGAACTTCGATCCATTTGGAGTAGCCAGAAAGACGATCTCCCAGGAGTACGCACATGTGCCTTCATTAGAAGATTTCTGGATGAAGTGCAAAAGTGAGTACAAGGTCAGAAAGAGAGATTTCAGCAGGCTATCAGCAAAGCAAGTGTTCGACTTTGGACTAGCGTGGGTACCTACGGATATTAAAGATGATGGGAACGTGATACTTGACACTTACCATCAAATGGGAGGAGATAAAGCCATGCTACAGGATAACGTGGGAGGCTGCCATTCAATTGAAGAAAGATGTGGAGCTGTGTTGTTGAATACATCAAACTGGCTGCTGACGAAGGGATATTGCCTTGATGAAGCATTGATGAATCAAATCACGGGCAACTTCGGCGCAGGAGATTCCCTCAAGCGAAAACATGAAGGAGAAAGCAGCAGAAGGTCCGAGAAGTTGAAAGTACACAGAAGATCTCAAGAGAAAGAGAAGATCACTTCTACGACCATAGCTCTAATTGCAGCTTCTCCAGCACTCAGTACTTCAACTATTGCACCGCAGCAGCAGGACGCTTCCATGCCTCCATTGAATCCGGCGACATTCATCTTCTCTCCTCAGCCACTCCGTTCATCACCTGTTCCGGAGGAGACGTTGAAGCTGCAAATGGCGGTGTTCGAAAGAGCTTTGTCCTTGGATGATTCAGAGGATGGCAGCCATAACACTGTGGCACTTTCTGACGGAGAGGATGCAGAGCGGGAGATGGTAGTGCACTCAGCAACTTCTCACTCTCCGAGAAGTAACTTCTCGGAATGGTTGGCTTCGCAGTTTGTTCCAGAAGCAAGAATGGAGATGAATTTAGAGGAGCACGACTTGCAGCTACTCCAGGATCTGAGCAGAAGAGACAGAAGGCCTAAAGTTGCTAAAGCAACTTCTAGGTTGATCATCGAGGATGCAGGAGAGAAGTTTGTTGAGATATCAATTCCGGCAGAAGGAAAGATAGAAGAGGAGCTCACGGCAGAAGATGTGACAGTGACCAAAGTACCCCTTGGTCAAGCCACCACTGAAGGATTGAAGCAAGACACGCAGACATTGATAGATGCTTTATTCCTTAGGCTTGACACTGAAAAGGCGGAGAAAGAAGAGCTGCAGAAGCAAGTATCTCAATTGTGTGAGATCATAGCCAAGGTTGCTAAACCTTCCATTCAACCCATTTCAGAGCAGGTGAGTGATCATCTTATGCAGGAAATGGAGGATGCAAGCAATCAAGTAAAAGCTATTGACGAATAGAAGGATTTAATTATTCGTCAAGCTTTTGTACAACTTGGAGAAGTGTCAGCCCGCCTAAAGGTTATGGATGATGCAACAGATCAGCTGAAACAACTGATGGCGAACATAGAAGGCATGAATACAGTTGCAGAGAGTAACCTGAGTATTTTGGCCGAGATCAACAAGCTACCGGGAGATGTATTGGTTGCAGAACAAATTGTACCGAATGGATCAGCTAAGAAGGGGAAGCAGCTAGAATTTGTAGTATCTTTCCGTTTGGAAATATGCAGAGTTTTACTGAAAAGGATGCAGGCACTTGAGAGTAGGACATCATCTTTACCAGGTAGTATCATTTCTTTCACTGAGGAAAGAGTGGACAGAGGTGTTACTTCATACGTGCGGATCGTTTCTAACGAGGTGCCTAATTCCCTGGAAGGGTCTCTCCTGATGGTACAAAAGAGGATTGATAAAGCTACCAAGCCTTTCACGATGAATTCTATCAGTAGATTGGTGGCGCTGCAGGCAGACATTGCGAGGTTTGGGCCGAGCTTGGAAGATGTGAAAGCGTGCATCAAAGTATTGAATGAAGGGTTGCTGCAATTCAGAACAGAGAAGGAAGCAGTGGCTAAAACACATGGAAGTATGCTGAATTACATGTTCGACAATTATATCCGATATCAGAACAAGAAGAAGACATAAATGTTACAGCTGACATGACTTCTTCTATTCTCTCTTCTTCTATTTTCTATGTTCCCGGATGAAATTGTAAAACTTCTAAGTTATTGGTTTTGCAACCACTACTTGAAGTCATGTGGAACCATTCTATTAGTTAAGTGATACATGTGTCACTTAAGGAGAAGTTAGTGGAGGATGATTGCCAAATGTCATCTTTACTTGTTGTTTATGCTTTAGTTTAGTTAGACTTCCTATTTGTATTTTCCCTCCTAAATTCTATAAGTAGGAGAAGAACCTCTGGGTTAATAATCGATCAAAATTTGTAAGCAACAATCTTGTGTTCTAGACTTTGTGCTGAACCCCTGAGAGCAACTTGGAGCAAAGGAATACAAAGGAGCAGGTTTCTGGAGAACTTTGTGTCACGGTGTACTGTGTTTCTTGCTTTTAAATCTTAGATCTCTTAAGTAAACTTTGTGTTATTATAGATCTGGATCTAGAGCTGCCTTTGCTTTAATAATTATGTGTGTTCATATCTATTAAGTTTCTTCTATGTGCATGCAATTAGCTCTGTTATCTACTAATTGGGATGCACATCTTCCCCATTTCTTCTCTGTATTTCCTTTACTTCCTTCTTCTATAGCTTTCCTTTCTTGAACAGCTGCTTACTTGCTGCAAAACTTATTAGTTATGGTTCATGAACTAAGTGGTTAAAGTAAAACCCCTGATAGATTATAACACATTTTTATTGGCAAATCTGACACCGGAGCCTCACCGGTTAAATGAGGGAGATTTATCTCATGACTGCCTAGGTTTTGTGCTATGTAGAAAATCTAGCCAACAAGTTGTCATGTTTTCAAGTGAATTTTGCCCTTGCAAAAACACAGAACAACAACGTGCAAAAAAAGAACCAATCTCCCTCGAATCCCAAAAAGGGAATGTGAAGAAAACCATAACCTAAGATGAAGAAATGGAAGATCAATTTCAAAATTCCATGGAATGGGGTTTTCGGTGGGGATTGTTGGTCGGCGAAGTGACTAACACGATTGATAAGTGCATGGTGGATGATTTTAAACATTTGAAGAGTAAGCCCCAAGTGTCACATCCCACAATTTCGTTTTGTTTTGTCGCAAAATAAGTTGTGGCCTTGAAAAATTAGCGAGTAACGAAGAACTAGTACTGTTTACGTTGTTCTGTATGCAGCTATACATATGTATGCTTAGCCAAAAAGGTATGCATACTTGTGCGTAACTGTATGCCTGACATCACAACGACATTCGTTGTTTAATGTCATAATTCATTTTGTGTGCAAGTAGTTGTGAATATGCATTACTTTGCTTAATGTTGACAATGGTCTCGTAATATTGATAAACTTGTTTCATGACTATATTGTTTTGGATGATCATGTTGTCTGTTGTACATTGCGGAGTGGTTATGGTACACTTGCATTATGAAAACACAAGTGTCATTATTAACCTTCTTTGGTTTAATCGGTCATTGACCGTAATACATTACAAAAAAGGGATTTTATCATTGTGTTGACGATAAAACTTCTATCGCAGACTTTGTATGTATCGTAATGGTATAATGAGGTTGCAATGTTTCATACTTAACGATTTGATCATGTCAAAACTGGAAGAGTTGTTACAGGTCACTAATTGGTGATATTTTTAAGACGGTTGGTCTAAGAACATATAGCAAAAGGGTAATGCTTGTTTAAGTTGCTGAAAAGCCATCTATATGGTAAAACAGGTAAGGTGTATGTATATAAAGGAAGATAATGGTCTAAGACCATATGGGATGAGTTTGAAAAGTGTTTGATTGCTAGTATGGTGTAGGACCATGATCGAAGGCATTATAATATATATTATTATCGTCTTTGGCCAGACTTCATTGCAAGCGATTTTTAATTATTTGGTTTTTGTTTGGTCGTTGTCAACCCCAAACAAATGATTAAGGTTTATTTTATATTTGAATTCTTGGACCGATCGGATTTAGACTCCATGCAAGGGCTGTTTAGTGAATGTTGGAGATAACTTTTGGTGGGAGACTTGGTAGGTGGTTGCAAATTTTTCGAAGCCACTACGTGGCACGGTGGGAAGTTTATGCATTAAACGCAAGTCCAGTTTTTCAAAAATCCCGAAGCTTCCTCCAGAAGCTACCTATCTTGCATGTGTTCTATTTTATTGTTGCATTTGTATTTTGTCTCTTTTCTTTCCTCCTCACGAGCTCCATTTTTGGACCAATCTTTGCATGATGTTCTCAAGCTGTTCTGTTGAGATAATATCAGGAATATTAATGGCGAGCTTGGTAGAATATAAGTGTTGTTTGGTTTTGTTTATGGCGTTGATATTTTGTGATTCTAGGATGGTTATTTTGAGGGTTTGTTTGAGAAATATTTGGAGAAATTTTAGTCTGATCTGCTCGACCTGCAGTGGAAATCTATAAGGAAATAACAAAGAAGAAGAGCTGAGCTCTCCATTTTATAGGCATGGATCCGTCTTCTTTCCCCCTTTGCTGTTTATTTTGATATGCTGTCTATAAAAATCGATCTCTGCAAGGTTTTTGGATTTTTAGATTTTGTTTGATGAGAACTTGTGAATTCGTTCCTGTTAAGGTAATATTTTATTTATCTTTTATGGGGTATTCTTAGATCTGGAAAAGGAAATTGTAGAAGTTATTAGAGAACTTGTACATTACAGTCTCAGTCTGTATTTATTCCATCTGCTTGAAATAATATAACTTGACTTTTTATTGTTAAATCCGGAAGTCGTTTTGGTTGCATGCAAGTTGAATGGAACCCATTTCTAGGTGTTGTCGTCGTCTGGTTTTGGTGTGAGTATAACAGTTGATCTCGTGAACCAAACAACAAAAGAGAACTAATCTATGACCTGTACATGAGTATTTCAGGCTTGCTTATATAGCCGGAGTTATGTATTCTGGGTTAATTCGAAATGTTTAATAATATTATCGACCTGTGTGTTAGTTGATACTTGTGTCAAGATCATGGTTTGACCTGTTAAGAAGTCTGTTTGGATTGTGTTAATAACCTCTCAAAAGTACATTTTATAGTGAGTCTGTAAAGTTGGATTTTGAGGACTGTGCATTGGAAACAGTTACAAAAATAGTAGAATCTTTCTGGATGAGGTAAATTTGCTGAGAGATAGTAACTCAGATCTAGAAATATAAATGAATACTTGAAGGTTTATGAAGGTATCTGTTTATAATAGAAATGAGGAATATTAAGGATTATGTTTTTAGAAACTACTCTAATTCCTTTTCCTCGAAAATGTTATATTCTTAATCTCTCTTTAAATTAAGACTCGCACTATAATGTTTCCTTTTGAGTTTGAGTGTATTAGGTTATGATACAACTCTATTGAGCAGAAAATAATAAGGTCATCTATAAATAAAATTAGATTCTCTAAAATGGACTTCTGTTTATAATGGATGAGGAATGTTAGGACATGTGGATTTATGTACTTGTTTCTTGTTTGCAATGTGTAATGGAAAAACATTAAATAAGGACAAAGTGGAAGTTGTTTATTGATCCTGTTACTTTTGTATGTTGAAAGGAATCAGTATTCACATTGTTCTAAGTGATATTTAATTGTTATGATCCTAGTTGACTTTTGATGGCTAGTAGAAATGAATGCAAATCATAATGATCAAAAGTATTTTTAAGGTAATAAATATTATAAGGATATAAGTTTATTATTTGTGTATGAAATAATAATGTATGAATATAGTTTACTGCATTTATTCTATTCATTTGAGTAAACTAAACAATGTGAGAGAAATGAAGGTTTTTGAACACAAGGAACATTTGATTATATACATTATATTGCAATAAACAACAAAGATGGTAAGTTGACAAATTCATGTCAGTTCTTATTGAACTGACCATTATATCATCTTTTTCTCTCTCCTACAGATAGTGGAGTTGAGTTGTTATTGCGGCGTGAATAAAGAAAGACTCTGCATGTTGTCATGCATTGATTATTTATATTTGAATGGTTAAATCATATTGAGTATATTGTACTTTTATAATGCGAAAGTTATACTTCACAGTTAAAGGAAAGGGCAGATTAGCCTATTGTAAATAAAAGATTATCTTCGATAATCTTATTGTACTTGTGTGATCATTATTATTTTTAAGAATGAATGATGTTGTTTTGTACTTTGTACTTGTTATTATGACATCTTGTGCTGTTGTATTACAGCAGTATGTTATTGTACAAATGTAATGATGAAATGATATTATTATTCGATGATTCATTATGACATGATGATAAATGTCAGTTTATTTGTACAAAACAATAAGAAACAAACTGCTGCCTTTTAATAACAGCAACATGCATTTTTAAGATTAAGTATTATTGTCATATGATCATACCTGATTCCGTTGTACTTCAGTGTGAAAGTAGTTACGACGACATGGAACAAAGTACGAAGGTACATTGTAATCATGAGACTAAGTACATATGTACTAGATTGTCTCGATGACCTGAAATGTATAAATGTCTAAATGATTACGAATGATAATTAATTAGTGCTAAGAAATGGGTCATTTCTATACTCGACTAAACCTAACCAATGATTGTAGAACGATGTAGTTTGACTTATATGCGGTAGGAGGTACATATAATATTCAATGGCTCGTTGAGATCACTGTATACCATTATTGTGAGTCGGACAACTTAATGAATCTCTGTTAACCTAATAATGAAACGAAAGCCTAATGCATGGTAAACGAAGGCAGACATCAAGACATGACCTTCGTGTCGTATGAGTCATGCCTGTACCATTTCAAGATCACTACAGGGAGAGGAACGGACGCGTAATGACTTAGGTCATTACGTGAACGTATATTTTCCTATAGGGACCCCAAGGTGGTGTTGGCATGAACCACATGACTCGAATGCCAAGTTCTGATATCCGTAGCTTTGAAACTTGATCTTATTATTTATTGAATATGAATACTTAAAATGATTAACAATAAACTTAATCAACGGAAATGAATCCAAATAACTTTGTTGAGACGGATGTGCGGTGATTGCAAGACATGTTTCGAGTGGCTTAAGTGCACTCACGAAAGTGGGCTTGCTAGCGCAAGGCCAAAAACTATGTGCATAGTAGTGCAAATGACTGATTGCATTGTCTGTTCACCAAGTCTTCTTGTTAGCGGTGTCTGGATTCGGATGGATGTTATTGTGGTGACTTTTTGATTGATACTAAGAAAACTCAAAAGTTCTCTTGGCCTATAATAAGGCTTAACCAAATGGTATACAAAGTATACTGGCTCGTTTAGAGTGTTTGAGGGGGATCGGGTAGATCCAAATGACCCTTGCAGTTGCACATGGTTATCATAGGTTGTCTAGCTGGATTCTAGAATATTAATTAATGTTGGATTACTTAGTGTTGATCTTGTAAACTTCATTAGTATGCTGAATTTATATAAGGCGTGCTGAAAATCACTGAAGGCATAAAAGGTAGTTTAATGTTTATAAAAAAACCCCTTAGTTTGTTTACCTATAACATGGGTGTTACACCAAGGAATAATTACTACAAAGTTGGAGGCGGCACGTGAAGACAAATTAATATTGCGGTCATGCGTCGTTGGTTCTTGCTTTCATCTAGCTTCATGATCTCCCCAAGCCTTTCATCAATAGACTTGTGGTGATCCAAATTACTTGCAACCTTATTTCTTACCCAAATTACTGAAAAGGAATCCCAAAAAGCAGTAAATACTTGTATATTGGCCCTACCTTTGAGAAATCCTATTAACTCACATAGCTAATTTGCTTTATTTGTCATTCCTTTCAACTTCTACACTTTTTCACAATTGTACAAGTAATTTTTTGGGTCATATTACCTATCATACATAGCTCTGATATTATATAACAAACCCCACCTTGTTTTAACGGGTTAAAACTTCATGGGGACCTTCTTGATCAATTTGCAATATGGTGAAATTGAAGGAAACAAAGGCAATTTGTATATTTCAATGATAATTTGTAGGTTTCATTAACAAACTGCATGTTTGAGTGGCAAATTGCATGATTTAGTATTTAACGTCAATGCTAACTTGTTTTGCAAAGACCTTGCTAAGTTTCCATGCTTGTTTCATGCCTTTTTCATGTTGTCATGCTTCAAAATTTGGCTTTCAAGTGAGTTTCCTAACTTTCCTTCCTTAGCCTGTCATTTTGTAGGGTTATATTAATGAACGTAGTCTTTCGCAGCATCATTAATGGACTCAATCTTTGGCGGAGGTCAGAAACATAGTGTTCCGTGGATTGAAGCCAATGCAAAAGTCGCAGGAAGTAGCAGAGGTCAGAAACACAATGTTCCACGGGTTAAAGCCAGTTAGATAGCCAATTGGAAGTTGTGGAGGTCAGAAATGGAGTCATTGGCGGATTGTTGGAAATTGCAGTTTTCTGTGGATGTACAAAGTCTAGTATGCTATGAGTGAAAGCCGCTAAATAAGATGCAATATCCGCGCCGAGCCACAAAGTAAAGGAATATGAGTTTTGCCAGAACTAAGTCTAGAATCCGCGGAACAAAGACCCAGTGTTCTATGCGTTTCCGGAGACAGTGTTCCACGGGTTCACCTAACCCACAGAACAAAGGAAACATGGTTAAATGCTAAAGCGGAGGAAATATGACTTTCACGGCATGAAAGGAAGCAATGGCTAAGTGTTGAAGCATCAAATGACTAAGCGCAATCGAGATTGGAAGTCGCGGGAGTCAGAAAACAATGCTTGGCGGAGATAGAACAAATTGCAATGTTCCACAGAAAGTCCGCGATACAAAGGAAACCCGCGCAACACTAAAAATTCGCAATACAAAGAAAAGTGAACTCCAAATCCACGATACAAAGAAAAGTGAACTCCAAAGCCGCGATACAATGAAAATGAACTCCTAGCCCGCATAACAGAGAAAACGTGATTACACCCGCAATGAATAGAATGAAGACACGTAATCGCCCTTTTTGAGCTCAAATCCAATGGCGATAGGCCATGTGTTAGCCACAAAAAACAGATCCACGCCATCAAATTTGACAGGCACGGGAAAAACAGAGAGTTTGCATTTCTCGTTTTGTGTTTAGCCTTTGCCACTTCTAGAAGGATTTGAGTAACCTATGTGGCCCCTCCAAACTCATTGATTCAAAGGAATTGGTATGAAGGAGCATTAGGAGACGGGGAGTCAATTACAGGAGTTGCAAACAGGATATAATCACCCAGAAACATATCTCTCCTTCCCCCCTTTTATTTCTTCATCACTTCGCTTCAAAGTGGCATCTTTCCTCGTGTAACCCACCTCATACTTTGTTTGAATGGATTTACATGGAAAATATGGATGAATTTCATTCAAAACAATGAATTCAATGAAATTCTACTCTTTACCTTCATAAGCAAGTTGTTTGGAGGTTGTAAAATGTAAACAAGTTGTTTTGCTTGATGGGTTTAGGGTTTAGTGCATTGTAAGTCAGTGGAGGGAGGATTGGAAATCTATAAGTATTGTAAATGCCCTCCATTTCAAAGTGTCGATGAATTTTAAAAAATAATGCAAGCCATTGTATAATACTCACTTATGCAAGCTTTGTAGACCAAAATCTTCATTTCCCAACTCTGTTGTAACTTGTTCTTGTTCATTCTAAGTGTATGAGATATTATTCATATGCTTTTCCTTCATGGTTTGTTTGAATTGTGCTTGTGCTAGTTCAAGTTTTAATCATTTTGGGCATTCTGCAAGTTAAATGAAGCATTAAGATGTGTTTTGGCAATTGGCATTGTGATTTTTGATCTGCGGGTTGTCTAACACCAATCCCTTAGAATCCTTGCACCATGGGCATGGAAATTTGAGTGATTAACTAGATTGTATGCCTTTGGTTTAACTAGGAAAGTAATATTATCTCCATCAAGCACTCAGGATTTGCATTTACATGTTTCTGTTTGCCCTTCTTTCCCTTATTTTGGTTTTCTTCGGCAACACCCTCTTAGATTAGGTTAGATTTAGGCAGGTTTCACAAACAAATCAGGTGAAGAATTGCAAGAGTGCCACTAGGACTAAAAATACAACAAAAACCCCTTACTATTGGTCTAAATAACCAATACTTTGCAACTCGTGCACTGAATCACACCAAGTTGTGGTTCTAAAATGAGGAGGATGTAAGAGTCTATCATTCCCCTTTTTGTTGTGCATGTTGTGTGCATCAACAGGCTCGAGTATAGAAAGCAATTAAGGGAATATTTGCTATAATTTTTTGATGTGTTGTGTCCCCATATTTCACCCTGAAATCTAGGATTACCCATTTGAAAAAAAAATCATACTTTTAAAATAACGGGTCTTTTTGTGTTTTTATTACCAAAGATGTCTGTATTATGTTAGGATATTCCCAGTGTATCATATGAGCCAATTTCGACAAATACCCAGATGCTCAAACTCGTTTTATCCCTCCACCAAGTTTTGTCTGCGGAAAATTTTTATTTAATTATTTATTAAATAAATATTCCCCGTTTGAAGTAAATTGTGCTCTAGTTGAATCCTGTTGCGATTTTGCATGCCAGTATTCACTCCTCTCATTACGATTTTTACCAAGAATGAATTCATGGCATTGTCTGCAACTTCTGCAAACGTTTTTCGCTTTTATTTATTTCTTTTGCGTTTTTCTTCGGTTTTCTCCTCGGTTTCTCTGTGAAATTCCCCTAGGTCAATTCTTTCACCAATATAGTCTGTTTAATTGCCTGAAGCATCTGGAGATCATCTACCAACGCAGCGCCAGAAGGAATCAGCCTCAAAATGCAAGCTTCTAACCAAAAAAGATGAAGTCATGCACAAAAAGCCTCTCCTAGGCAAGTCGCACTTTTTGGGAATGAATAGGTTTAAGCTGCAGTGGAATTTTTGGTAACAACAGGCAGGTGGGAATTTATTATCTGCCTTGCAGGGTGAAAATTCCCATCAAGTCAAAGTCACTTAAGCTGCGATGGGAAAATTTGAGGCGGCAGGCAGGCGGGAATTTCTTATCTGCCTTGCAGGGTAAAAATTCCCATTATAAATTAAAGAAAAATCACTTAAAGCACCGATGGGAATTTTCTGTTTGCCTAGCAGGCTAACTTTTCCCATCAAAAGGTTTTATTCACCCAAACAAGTCACACTTTTTCAAAGGGGGACTAATTTTAATGCAAGTTGCATTTTTTGGAAAGTCACTTAAGATGCAGTGGGAAAATTGGAAGTAGCAGGCAGGTGAGAATTTATTACCTGCTTTGTCAGGTAAAAATTCTCATGATAAAAGGCAAATCACTTAAGTGGAAGAAGGGATTTTTAGAGTTGCAATGCAGGGTGAAAATTCCCATCAGAAGTTGACTTCTTAAATTTAGAATTCACCCATGCCAAAAAGTGCGACCCATTTGGTGATTAAACAATGATATTAATGGTATTTATTAATAGCTTTTCTGCCTAATTTTGGCGCCATGGATGAATAGAAAGTCAATGCATGAAGGCGAGTCAAAGAGAACTGAAGGAAGCATGCTAAAAATAAATAAATTTAATTTATTTAATGGCATCCAGCAGCATGCAAAAATAGGCGCCCAATTTGGGTGAATAAACATCATTGTTTATTAATTAATTATCAAGAATAGTGGACAATTATTAGAAATAGAATGTTGAGGGTTATATAAGCATGGGCTGCCATAGTGAAGATGTAATTAATTCTTTTTGCAAAGGATTGCAGCCCAGACAGTTTTGGCGCCCAACGAAGGAGGATTTTTGCATCAAAAAGTGTTTTTCATTGCCGAAAAGCTTCAAAGTTTGGAGCCTAGGGTTGGAGGAGCTTTATTTAAGCCTTGTTAATTATCTGCATGTTGGTATAAGTGCCTAGGTGAAGTTAAAAATATTTATGCTTGCTTTGCATGCAAACAAAGCCTCAAATTTTAGGGCAGCGGGCTTTATATGCAGATTTTTGTGATAAAAATCAAGTGTTCATACTCTGGATTCCGTCTTTGTCTGAATTAATTGCAGGTATTCATTACAGGTGCTTATATAAGTGAAAGGAAGTTCAAATCAATGTTAGGTACATTGAATATATCTTCTGAATCTGAAGAAATTACTAGATCTGCACCAATTGCAAAGAACTCTGGCAAGATTAAAAGAAAAAGAGTTCAGACAAAGGTTTCTCAGATAAAGATTGCTTCGGCCATGATGAAGAGGGATGAAAGAGAAGGATCAGCAAAATCATGCATTACTTCCAGATTTGCTGATATCAATGACACGGATTTAGGCCCCAAACCTCTCTCCGAATTGATTGACAGATCTAGGGCTGGAAAGACGTCTCTTATGCAGGCAATAAAAAGCAGTGGAATTATTCGAGCTTCAGCATTCCCAGTCACAACTCAGTTGCCTAAATTTGTCATGGAGTGTGCAAGGTCATACCATCTCCTATCCAAAACAATCCGGGATGCTGCAGGAAAGACAATAATCAGGCTGGATGCACAATTTATCAATTATTGTCTGAAGATTCCAACACGACCGGTGGTGACTACAATTAGCATGTTAAACGCTAGCAACAGATGGGAGAAGCACAAAGCAGACTGTGTGGGCATAATGAATAGCAGATATATGAAGAAGCCCATGTCTCCATCAAAGTTCCCGAGGACTCTCCCACGATCCAATTTGGTGCAGGAAGTGGATGATATTACTAAATTGCTATGCAAAATAAATGGAGAAACCAACACTCACAACTTCCACTCATGGATGTATGCCTTCATTAGAACCATTGAGATCAACAAAGTTGATTCAATAATCAATTGGATGGAGATCATCAGTGACAACATCGGTGAGCAGCTCCGAAGTGTGAGGCGGACATATAGCTTCAAGATGACTTCATCCCTGGTATACGCAGCAGCTTCAAAGGGTATATTTTCCAAGCTGGATAGACGGGGCATACTATCAAAGGATCCTATTTTTGAGTGCTACCCACAGTTGATAGTTCCTGAATGCCATAAAGATTACAAGGTGGTCAACGATGGATTCTTCTACGGATTCATTTGCAAATTGAACAATGATCTGAAGACCAACAGGGTGAGCAAAGAAGCTTGGGAAGCTATATCTCAGCATGGTTGTATTTTCATCAAGTTTGCAGACATCACATACCTCAAGGTAACCGGCTTTTCAGAAGAACCAGTCAAGTTTCCGAGATATCCAAGTGATAAGTGGGTCATCATGGAGTTGTGCAGGCAACTCGTGGAGATGCATGACCTACAATCAAAGCGGCACAAGTCTACAGGTTCCTTTCCGATCACGTTAGGTTATTACAGCTGCCAAAGCATCCACAAGGCTACAGGAATCAAAGCTGAAATGTTTTCTGAGTATGAGTATGAGTTCTTCCCAGCACAGCTGAATTTCGATCTATATGGGGTAGCAAAGAAGACAATCTCCCAGGAATACTCGCATGTGCTTTCATTAGAAGACTTCTGGATGAAATGCAGAAACAAGTATGAAATCAGAAAGAAAGACTTCAACAGGCTATCGGCACAACAAGTGTTTGATTATGGATTAGCTTGGATACCTACAGATCTCACAGATGATGGGCCTGTGTTACTTGACACTTATCATCAGACGGGAGGGGATAGAGCTGCTCTTCAGGAAAACATTGGTGGCTGCCACACGATCCAGGAAAGATCTGTCGCGGTTTGGGTCAATACCTCGAACTGGTTGCTGACAAAGGGGTATATTTCTGCAAGCAGAGGAATATAGAAGAGATTTTCGGAGAACTTTGTGTGAACGGTTCATTTTGATTCTTACTTTCTTTCTAGATCTGTTCATAAACTTTGTGTTATTATAGATCTAGATCTGAAAGTTTCCTTTGCTTTGAATTATGTGCTTAATGATCTATTTGTTTTAATCTATGTGCATGCAATCAACTTTGTAAACTATTGCTTGGGTTGCACATCCTCTCTACTTTCTTCCGTTTCCTATTATTTTCCTCTTCCATAGATTTTTCCTTTCTTTTATAGTTGCTTACTTGCTACAGAACCGTATAGCTATGGTTCATGAGCTACACAGTTAAAGTAATACCTGCAAATAGATATTAGAATATATAACTGACAAAATCTTACACGAGAGTCTCATCGGTAAATGAGGGAGATTTATCTCATGACTGCCTAGGTTTTCAGCTGTGCAGAAAATCTAGCCAACAATGTGTTCCCTTCAAATAACTTGTCTTATTGTTTGTTCTATGTGAACTTGAACTTGGTGTTCCCCATTAAACTCTTTCACTCAAACATTGACTAAGTGCGGTTTGCCTATCTCTTGGGCTACTTTGACTATTTTGGTTATGTGAAGGTCTTTCCTGTGAATCTTGCTTTTGTAAGCTTGCAAACATCCAATTCTAAAGCATCAACACAAATGATTTTTCCTTCAAAGTTCTCCTTGGCACTACCAAGATTTTAGCAAGATCTCGAAGTTTCTCCACCTTCAGCTACTTTTAAAATTTGCATAGTTCTTTTGGTCGCAGAATTTGTCGTTTGCTCTTATCCCTAGCTTCTTGTATTCTTGAAGTTAATTCTCCTCCTAAATAAGTTTGTTTTTCTTGAAACTTGGTCGGTATCTTCTCCATTGAACTTTGTTCCAAATCCAATCTAGATTCATGTCTTTCCAAACTACCCAATTGTTTGTATGTTAGTTAAGATGGTCAATATGATTATCCTCTCTCTTCAATAATATAGATTAGGTTATAAGTAGAAGACCATATTAGGGCTAACACACAAGTCAAAGATAGAGCCTAGGGACATAATAGTCATGGATCTAGAAGAGAGTAATCTACACACGTATCAAAGAAGCTAGTCCTAAACTAAGGGTTGTGATGCAATTAGACAGTAAGCATGTGTTGTAAAGGGAACAATAATGTAATAGACAAATATATGCTACACTATCATAGTCTAATATGTGATATATCAACATAATCAATCACATCAACATAAAGAAAAGAAAGAGTTTTACAGATACTTACCTTTGTGAAGACACTATTGGCACATTAGCCCCCTCGGGGTTAGTAGCACCTCATGAGAGAGTTGTTGTGGGTGGAACACAACACTAATAGGAAGAAGACCTAAGTAGACCAAATTTGGGGACATCAAAGACTAAGGTAGACCTCATTTGAGCACCTCTTATTCTCAATGCTCCTAGTAACCCAATGCTCCACAAATGACTTCCAAGTATAAGCTCCACTGAGACCCTAAACTTCTTAAAACTTTAGGGGTATATTTGCGAGCAAAGGTAGAGCGGATTATGTGAAGATATATTTGAAAAATGACAACAATAACACCTATTTATAGGAGAGCATAACCTAAAGTCACGACTCAACTTAACCGATGGCATCGATCATGGTTGATGCACTTGGTCGGATAGGGATGTCTACTAGATTGCATTGACCATTGTCGAGGCAGTCGACTACAAACCGTCCATAAAGAGGTAAAAGGGGAGGAGAGAGATTGTAGGTAGGGAAAACACTTGGAAAGGGTTTGAAGGGGATTTGAAGGTGGTCTGAAGGTGTTATAGGCAGATGATGTGAACGTGGTAATACTGAGGGTGTCAAATGGTCATAAAGTGGTAATAGGAAAGTAGTAGGAAGGCGTGCTAGGGTAAGATAGGGCTAGTGCCACGACAACTCTCTCACCAAGTACTACCAACCAGCCCAAACCCCATTCCCAGTACGCCCCTTAAGACAAGCTCTCAAGGAGGCTAATGCGCCAACCACTTGCAAAGAGAAATTATTAGTGAGTGTGAAAAACAAGGTGTATACATTGTCTGCCTTGTTTTTTAAAAATATGTAAAACCAGCATGGGGGACCATGCCTCTTGTGATGGTATCACGGGGTCTTTATGTTTTCTTTAATTCATGTTTTGCTTTGATGATCCAATGGCTGTTTGGGAACCACTATCTTTTTTTCCTGTCAATTGGAAATAATCAAATCTCATTTCCTGTACTTTTCTCATGTTTATATATTTAAACTATCCACTACCTGAATTCTACCTATTCTTTCCTCAATTACTGCACGCAATTCTTGGTGTGCCTTCAACTCGTTCCTCATGTTTCTCCTCTTCACCATGCAATATCTTCCGCTCGTTTTCATTCTCTTTTATGTTCTTTTTTCCCTCTCCTTTTCCAATAGTATCCTTCCTACATTACCAACTACCATCTTCGTACCCCTATTTCCAGCTTTTAGGTTTGATTTCGCCTCTTGTACTTTAGTATTCACTTCCCTGCACAACCATCATAGCTATTGATGGTCTTCATTAGAAAGGTTAATGGTCGGCTCAACTTTTCTCTTTGTTCTCTTCCCTGTCATCCTTTCTCTATTTTAAGTTCAGCCCCTTTCTATTCCATCACATCCATCCACCCTTCATCGGGCCCAGCTACTCCATGGCCTCTAGAAAAGGAGCAACTCCCTTTTCCACCACCAAAATCTTTATCAACATTGGTATTCTCTGCAGAAACTTGCCGCTGAATCCTGTGAAACATTGATAATATGCAGAATCGCACGAATTGTAACCTTCTATTGCAAATTAACATACTCATCTAGGGTTGTCTTTACCCAATAATCTTTTTCTCTAGTCCACAGTTGATCCAACTACTGTAACACTCAGACTTTTGCTTCTGTCCACACCATGGGTCTACTAGTAGCAATAAAATTAAATTCTTCCAACCCTCCTAACCACTCCGTCGATAGAGTACGGAATTCATGCCAAAATATTTCATATATTTCTCCATCTATATATTGAAATCAAAAATCAAAAATATCTTTACCAATTCTTTTTGATATGATCAAAAAACCACGATTCCAACTGACATTGTCCCAATAACCAACCAAAGATTTGGCATTACATCAAATTTTTCGAATCAACGAAACCATTCTTAGATCTAATTCGCCTTCACTACCAAAGTCAGATTAAAGAGTGTTGTATCCTAGAGGAGACTTCATCGAAATTCCATATAATTTCATAGATCTTATGAAGAGATAAGAAACAATGGAAGCATAAAAGATCCATGCCCCATTAATCATGCTGCATTCAGAACAAATAGTTCAACTTGAAAACAAAGAAGTAATTTTTATCTACTTACAAAAGAACCAAGAACCAAGACACGCGACTCTATCAGATGTTGGAAAGAACTCAAAAAAATCCATTAAAAATGCAGATGAATTATAATCCAGTTCAATTCTACCCTCACAATCTCTCTACGCCTCATTACATTCATTGTTCATTATTTTTTACTATTCTATCATCCCAATTGTCCCTAACTACTACCTAAGTCACAAGGTTCAAGTTCGCGTTTATGTTCGATGAGGATAAAGTTCAGCTCAAGCTCACCAAGGGATAAAGTTCAAGAAATAAATGTCTTTAAGTTAAAACAATTTTGTTTCTATAGTTTTTTATTTTTTGAAAAAAATGCATAAATATGTCAGAGGGACGGAGTGGAGAGAACTTTTTGTCTGCTACTTTCAGTCATTATATGTATATATACACACATGTAAAATAATGCAAAATCGTGTTAAAAACTTCCCATACAAAAATAATGGATAAAGTTCGAGTTCATGTTCGAAGAGAGTAAAGTTCAGCAAAATTTGTACATTTTTAATAAAGTGTGGAGAACCTTGTGACACACTACTACTAACTACCCATTTCTTAAAAATATGTATTGTTCCCTAATGGCTGACTAATTACATAAATAATTTCAATTAGCTTTTAATACAATAACTTTGCTCTCTACAAATATGGATGAAATAAAATTGTTATAATCATTTCAGGGTTTTCAGTGCATATGCACATCAACAGACTTGCAATGGTTATGCAGATTTGTGCTTCTTTTCCTAGGCTTCCTGATCCTTTCCCACTACGTGAAGCTTTCCTTTGGGTAGCAATGCTCCTAGTTTTTGCAGAAAAGCATCCAAGCATGTGAAGCTCCAACTTGCATATTTTACAGTCTGAAAGTCTGTGAAGCTCTAAAACTCCTTTCTCCTTATTTCCCCTGACAAACAACTCTATGTCAAAGGAAAGATTTCCAGAAGTAGACTGGAGAAAAGAACCTAAAAATGGTGCAACAAATTTTCAATGCAGCTAGACCCCTTCCAATATTAGAGGATGACACAAGAAACATGTGCACAATAAAACAAAATATATTGATTTTAAGAGAATTTATCATTCTAAAACTATAGAATCGCCAAATACGTATAAATAAATATATAATGAGATGAAACAACAATATAAGAACCAATGACTTGCACAAATAAATACGACTACATGTGCTTTGATGTTGAGACTTGAAACGAGCCAAGGGGTGGCCAAGGGACATTTGCTAACAATCTCCTCATCAACCTGTGGAGATACAAAAGTACTTCGGAACTATGACCAAAATTCACATTACAAAATATTTTTAATAGTGTCAACAAGCTATTGGCATCGATCCAACTGATACTAAGTAGTTGTGGTTGTGGTTTAATGAACAAAGGGTTCTTCATACAGCCTGCATGTATGATTCAATGGATGAGGCAGCTCTCTGCTTGGAAAATTTGTATAAACAAGGTCTCATCGACAGAGTAAATTGAGAGTTTGTTGTGTTTGGATTGGAAAATGAAACAGTTTGATTTTATTCTTCGTGATGAGGCTCCATACAAGTGTCAGAGTCTTACCTTTCTTTATTGAAAACATTCTTCACAATATTTGTGAGGATCTTGGCCATTTGAAGAACCACCTCCCTCCATGTGTTTGTTTATGGTCCTCCACCATCAAGGCCTCTTAGTTAAAGCATAGTTCTGAGAAGATGCACCTACCTCCACTTTTAAACTAACAACCCGACACCATGAGCACCATAAATCAACAATCTCAAGTACAAGTAGCCACTAACACTCAGGAGACAAACACCAAGTATCATGTGCCTAAGCCAGTGCCAACAAATCTAAAGAGCTATTGTTGCCAATTGCATTGTCTTCAATTTTCCCAACTAGATGCCAACCATTCCAAAACATGAGTACTGAACAAATAATTCTTTTAAGGCGAAACATATACTTGGTCACAATTTCCCTCAAGAGTCATATATGGCTCACGATGAAGTATTTATCATGAAATCATACTCAAACAACTGTGGAACCAAATCTGAAATTCATGTCAAGACAGGGTGAGATACAATTAGTAAATAGTTACAAACATGAGGAAGAAAGACTACATGAATATTCTTATATAATGCAGCATATAAACTAGGCTAATTACAGATGAAACGGAAGAATAAAGGGATAGAACAGTAGAACAAAACCTCCCAGAACTAAGGTTAACCCTGATCAATTCCAAGCAGAACGTAGGCACCAAAACTGCTGCACAAAGGGAAATTTATGACACAGACAAGCAAATTTTAACCAGTTTATAAGTTGATTTTGCCTTACAATAATCCCTAGTTGCATTGAGAATCAGGACATGCAGTCGCTGTATCTTCAGATTCCTTGAGCGCAATGCTTGGAAATGTTCTTTCTTATTATCAATATCATAGCCGTCAACATTCATGTTGCAAATGAAATATGGGTGGGTTATTATATGCCTTCAAATTATTTTTCAACCCTCTAAGAATTGTAGAGTTAAGGAGATACGAACCACTTAGAACTTCATTGCCTCTATTTTTTTTTCCTATTCTTTGTTTTACTAGGTGATAGTGGGCACCCTCTTTATATGTCTTCCCTATCTTTCTTAATTGTTTTTCATAGGCACCGTTTTTATTCACAATTGTTTTTAGTAGGCACCCTTTTTACTCTATTCTTAGTGCAATTTAAGCCATCTTGTTCTTGTTTGGCGCTATAATTTAATATGCACAATATATTAAACGAGGTTCAGGGTAGTCCAGTGAAACTTACTCAAGCTAGAATTTGGGTTTATAGAAACAACGTAAAGGTTGTTTTTTGGATCACAGCCAAACTAAACACCAATTTGGCAAATGGGACCCACCTCATGGAAGCTTAAAAAGGGATTTCTTTCCATTTACCTCGTATATTGATCAGAACTTTGTACCCCTTGGTTTTTACCTCATATACAATCTCAGAAGTAAACCAAACCAAACCTATCCACTTACAAACCAGAGTACAACCAAGCTGAACCTCCACCTTCCTATGGCCATTAAAAGAGGTAAGAATCCTTTCTCGAGTGAGCCACCTACTTTTTACCAATTTGGCCTAGCTTTAGCTGCCTATATAAGATCTGTAATAATCCTAAAATAGAAGGAAAAAGAGAGAGATTATGTGAAATGGACAAGGATTGTTGTGAAGGTTTCCATTTAAGCACCATACCCTTCATTGTTACAATTAAAGATGACAAAATAGAATAGAAATGACCTTAGTCAGCCTTGTTGTGCTGCTTCTTCTTCTTATGTAATGGGTAGTGCTCTTTGAATATATTAATTGTCGTATGTCAAGCAGGGCCGGCAGTCATTCAATTGGTTTCTTGGCCATTCTATGGGTCTTTTTTATAATGATATGGCTCTCTTTTTCCCAATTCATGCTATTATGTGCCATTTCAAAGGATTGCTGAGAAATTTTATACTAATTTAATAAAAAATCATCATTTTTGAGGCTCTCTTTTTGCCAATTCATGCTCTTATGTGCCATTTCAAAGGATACTAGGAAATTTTATGTTAATTGAATAAAACATCATCATTTTTGAGGAGGCTGAAACATATTTTCTATCCTGAACATCAAATATCACGAGAAACGAGCTTTACTTCTAAGATGTATAGCCAAAATGCATGGTTTTGAAGCAAACTTAACTATTAATAATTAAAACACCAAAGATGCATTCATTTTTAATTTGGTCCCCAAAATATTGAAATTGACAACAAGAAGTTTTAGGAAGAATCTCTTTGTCATTCACGATTATTCTTTAACATAGTCAAAAACATGTTTCCAACTATTGTGTAGCTGTCTGAAAGATCTAGGAAATCCTTACTAGTATACTTTCACTCGGCGGCTGCCTACATCTCATAATGATTCTATCAAGGACAAATGCTTCATAGGGATACATACCCTATGGGATCCATCGACGAGTGTGTAGAGTTGCCCGAATACAAAACTGAAAACTGGTCTGCAAATTATACCCTGGGGAAAACAAAACCAAAAAACTCTTGTTCTTAGAACTTCTCTTCTATATTTGAATGAAAAAGAAATATGAAATGTGTCGTATAAAGGTCCTTGCAAAATTGCTTTGCTAGGGTTTTACTTTCCTATGTTTTTTTTGTAGCTTGCCACACTACCATAGGGAGTCCCATTTATTGTGCTACACCAACCAGTTCACCGCCCCTTGGGAAGCGAGCTAGTTATAATATTATTGACTCCTTGGCCCTTGCATCATTTGATGCAAGTATTTATGGTGGAGCTCTAACTAACAATGGCACCAAAACGAGGTAGGAAGTTAGCAACAAAGGTCATCCACGAGATAACAAACCCCTCCCAATCGACACTTTACAAGATGTTTTAGATTGCACGAAATTTGATAAACCTTGTCACTGGTTTGAAAATTTTACTTTGGTTCCATACATTGATGGTCGAATCCCTTATGAAAGTATGCTTAAAAGATGGGTGCACAATAACTAGCAATCCCACGGTGTTATGCTCGAGGTTGTTCAAAACCTAACCAAAGGTTTTTTCCTTTTTATGTTTTCATATGCTTAGCATTGCAAATCCATAGTCACCCATAGCCCCTAGTTTATCTGCAAGACCGTTTTGGTCTTCTCCCACTAGACTAGGGATTTTGTTGTCTCTGAACATACCACACTTAGAATCCTAGTCTAGGTTGAGTTTCCAAGTCTATATTTAATCCTTTGGGCTTTTATAGACCGACCAATAAATCCCTTAGGTCAGTTCATATGCCATGAGCAAAACAAGTTTTATGCCACTAGACCACATAAGAGTGTTTGTGTCAAGGTCGATCTCTCAAAAGATCTCAAGGAAACAATAGATATTTATACTATCAACATGCCAGACACCTATTTTTGGTGTCAAGCAACGAGCCATAAAAATCGTGGATACCCTCTCATGGGTAACTCATGTTTGCCAATCCTGCCAAAAACCTCTCCAATGGCGAATAAAATTGGTGCATCTTCCGCAAAAGGGTAGATATGGTCACCAATAAAAAGGCTAGCTAGCAAGCTCACAATGCAGGCAAAACAACAGCTATTGTGTACACACCCAAGTGGTTCTACAACAGCCAGAACATAGCCAGTTTCAGCCACTGCTCAAGCGGTGCAGCTCATTTCTCCAACCCCACAAGTGGCAGCAATATTTTCAGGTCCTCAAAGCCAAGTTACCGCTTCTCAATCATCACAACCTCTTTTAGAGGTAAAAGAATAGGACTACAATAATAGTTTAGTTGTCATTGTTAGTAAAACAGTTATGTTCCGTTGTTGCAACCCATCAGCACCTCCCAAGGATGGCAAGTATGTTCAGAAAAATGGTGTGATTAACAACTCAACGACTTTATGTGTGACAATCACCAAGCCTACTTGTCTAATAGTTTTTCACTTTAGATGAGGTGCACAGAGAGTTCAATATGAACCCTAATGTATCCCAATGATAATTTACTCTTGGAATGTGCACGGCTTTACTGACACGCCCCGAAATTTTATGGTAAGGGACACTTGTCATTTTTTTGATAGTAAGCATGTTTTGCATTTGCAAGAAGTTGAAATGTCTAGATTTCTACTTCATTCCATCGCCATATCTATTTGGTCGGGGAGAATTTTCCAAATGTCCAATCATGAGAATGGTCATGGGGGAGGTATAACACTTATTGCACCTACTTTATCTTCGTATGTCGTCAATTCAGATTGTAAACCCACTCATTGGATTTCCACTAAAGAAAGCCCCTATGCCTAGATGGAGATGGCTAAGTTGACTAAAGAGTTGCTCCCCATTTCAGGTAGCCCCTTGTTCTATGTAGAACGAACTTCTAATACTACGCTGCTTTGATGTGATGAACGGCCTAACCATCTCTTCCATCTCCGCCTGCTGATTCAGCCCCTATTTAGATCTATGCGGGGTGAGTTCGGAACTCCCGACCACAACACCTTTCCTAATAAACCTCACCAATAGTCAATCGAGCCATATATAGATTAGATTCTATGGCTCCTCATCGATTATGCCATTCAAAGAGGAGATGTGGTGCCTGAAGATTGCATTCCACTCGAAATGATTCCAAAGAGTTCATGTCGATTGCTCATCCGTACTTTGGTTTGGCAATCTTACGTGTATTACATACTACCCAATAGAGATATAGGGGGAGTCAATTGCCATATAAATATATAGGGCCTAGTGATTCCCCTATATCTATACACTCCTCTCCAGACAGTTGGGTTTTCTTTATGGCCCAAGGCAATCTCCCCCTGTCTATAGTAAGAGCACATATCTTTTCCATCCCTAATCTAAGACGATATTAGTTCGAGATTGTGCCCCTCTCTATGGGGGAAGAGGATTTGGGTGTGGAGCATTTTTTATTTTGATGTCCGTTTGCTAGGTATTGTTAACATTTACACTTCTAATGATGTTGTTGAGCGAGTGGCATTTGGAAATGTATTGAAGACAGGCTTCTGGATCCAATTGGATTTTATGTGGCAATTTTAATATAGATTCCAAGGGAGATAAAGAGGGTCTTCTCCCGATGCAATGGTGTGCCAACCAAGGAGAGGTGTGCTTTTACATGCACAATAAACTCAGCATGTCTAATCCCAACCTACACCAACGGCTTTCCTCCACCACTTAATGGGTTATCTAGTCCAATTTTCAACAAGGTGGCAATAGGGTAATGAAAAAATTAGATAGAGCATTATTTGCAGAGCAAAACATTTTCACGTAAACAAATAATTTTGATCCCCCACCTATTGTAGTTTCAAGAGAGATTTTATCGAACCACTTCCAATCAAAATTCAACATTGAATGGCTAACACCCTGAGTAAACAAAGTCAAATCTCAATTTTACCTCAATATTGTACACCTCCACCATGCATGAACTCGTGCCCGTATTATTCGAATTTGAAACCTTGCTCCTCAACCTAGTGGAGAGATTGGTTGGATACCTTGGTGAGAGACTTTCATTTCTCTAACCCCAACTTACTCCCTATATATGGCAAACAAGCAAGTGAATTTTGCAGTAAATCCCATGAGGCATCATACTATGAACACCTCTGGTCATCACAGGAGTTAAAGTTGCCTCCTCTGGATGAGGATCTATAGAAAGGAGGCTGTCAAGTGGAGGCATAAGCTCAAGGTAGAAGAATTTTATCAAGCTCTTGGTGCCCAAAACTATTCTCATATGCAATGGTTGAAAATTGGGGCCTGAGCTTCGAAGGATCTTTTCTCCCGTATTTGTTCCACAAAGGTTGTGGATAGAGTGAAGGCAATGTGTGATGCCAATAAACACCTAACTAAACTATCAAATATTTTGAGAGCCTTTGCATCTCATTATCATGAAGTTTTTGCAGCTCAGCCATCCAACCCAAATCTTGAAGAGGCCCTTATTAAATGTCTACAGACGGTTCATTGAAAACTTTTTGAGGGCCAGCAAGTGGCCTGTGATCATTTATTGTCAATAGAAGAGCTTCAAGGAGCAATGAAACACGTGGTTCTTGATAAAGCCGCTCGAATTGATGGTTTCCCTTACATTTTCTACCCAAGTTCTATGGGATATTCTAGGACCAGACTTGCACAAAGTCTACCTTTGAAGCTGATCAAACCAACACCCTTGAAAAACTCATTAAACAGGGTGATATCAAGTTCATCCCTAAGACTGTTGACCCAAAGCTCATTACCAATTCGCATCCTAATACCCTTTTGAATATATCCTACAAGATCATTGCTAAAGCTCTTGCTCTTAGGGTTAGGTACTTGATGCCTCTCATCATCCACCCAAAGCTAATTGGTTTTATACGCAATAGATACATCCTATACAATGTTATTGTTGTTTGGGAAGGGAAGGAATACACTCGCTCCGCGCAGCAGAAAGCCTTAGTCAACGAAATTGATTTTCAACCATCCTATGACAGAATTGAATTAGCGTTTGGGGCAAGATTTGTGTAAATTATTAGAATGTTTTTTTAGGATGTTGGTATGTGTATCACCATTAATGGAGTTCAATATGAACAATTTGGATGTTCAGATCCATTGGGGAAGGATGACCTTTAGCCCCCTCTCTCTATGTTCATGCAGCTAAAAGGTTTAGTTATCGTTAGCCAATTGCACCTCTAGAGGATAAGTTACAGGTATTTCCCTACCTCAGTCTTACAATAAATGGTCAATGAGAACTTTGTCGATAATTCCTTCCTAAACCTTGTTGAAGAATATGACTCAATCTCTAATGCCATGAATGTCTAGACATTTTTGTTTAGCCTTTGGTTCTTCTATTCAATGGAAGGAAATCCAATGCTACAGGCAATCTGACACCCTGTTTCCAGCTTGGCTGCAAAATATAAGTGGAATTGGATACATATTGGGGAACAATTCAAATCCTTGGGTATACCATTTGCATTCTAGGCTTCTCCCTCAGACTCATGGAGTTATGTTGTGCATAGGTTGAAAAAGAAAATTGCTTTTTGAGTCACGTAACCTCTTTCCCTACCTGGCAAGTTTCAAGTCTGCTTTAAGATCCTTGTAGCAACCCATGTGTACTATTCTTTTTGTTGGGAACCATCCAAAGCAACTTATGCCAAGCTAGAATATCTCCTTGTAGAGTAATTAATGTCTACTGTGTCACATCCTGCTTTTCCATTTTGTTTTGGGTTACAAAAATATGTTGAGAAGTAATAATTAACCCGCGGAAGCAAGTTGACTAGTGTCAATGTGAGGCCATGTATGCAATTATACACACGCACATATTTCCGCAAGGAAATATCTGCATGTGTGTAGGTGCATACCCAACACCGCACCTGCACTCATCACCTTGCGACCGTTGACTAATTATAAAGTCACAACTCATTTTTGCAATACTTGTTGTATGAGATTAGTTTAAATTGTTGTGTGCATTGATTTCGTAACATCGGTGTGTTATTCGGTTGTTGTACCTGTTTATGAAATTTGCTTACCTAGTTGATGGTTTGCTAATGATTAGTAAATCTGGGTTCAGATGATTATGCTTACTTATTGTTCATGATGATTCCGCAGTATTGATAAATCTACCTCCTAGTTGTGGTTGTATTATTTCGGTGCAAAGAAATATTAATTGTTGTAACATGAGTGACTAACCACTTTGTATTACTGCAGTGCTTGGAGATAGTTCAATTGCTATGATGTTTAAACTAACCTCCCAGTGTTGATATGTCAATCATAAGCCGCAATGTTGTGCAATTGCCACAAGGCAATAAGAGGGTAAGTGACTATAAGTTTATAATGGTTGTCGTTTACTACTTATTGATCATAATAGATGGGCCTACGAACCCGGAGCATTAATATGGTTTTAAGGTATATGTCGATGGCAAGGTAAATATTTATTTAAGTTGATTTAAAAACGACCTTGATCTTGCAAAGTCATAAAGGCATTGTTAACTCTTAAGGTTAAATATCATGGTAGGATTGGTAAGGTTAGTAAATGATTGCACTATTATCCAAAGTCAATGGCATGGTAGTCGAATGGTTAAGGACCAGGGTAATAGGCATGTTAGTGCTTAAGATTTTAACCCCTTTGGCATTGGCTAATTCAAAATAGTCAAAGGTCATATTTGGTTAGCATTTTAATTATTGTGGATTCGATCTTATACCATTTGCATTAAGAGTAATATGGTCTTCAACCATACCTAGTTCCTTTTGATTGTTTAATAATTATGGAATGTTTTGTTTAATTGGTCAACCGACCTCACCATGCATAGATTGGAAATTTGGTCTGATTGATGGAAATCTTCGACCGCTCGATGTAGCACCATGCAAGTATTGAGTGAATATGACTAAATTAAAAATATTATTTGATTTTTTGGGGACAGTCCACCAAGCATGCAATGTGGGTTACCTTTATTTGGTTTTAACTACCTAGGACCGCTCGTAACTCCTCCAACTTTAAAGGGCGGCAGTAAGATTAATGGGCCACTACGTGGCACATGTGCATTAGTAAATGGCAATAAACTCCTTAAAAAGCACGAAGCTTCCTCAAGAAGCTAACTACATGCAAGTAAGTTTCATTTTGTTCTATTTGGTTTGTCGAGCTCATCTAGCGAGTTGTGCATGGGAGGTTATAAGCTATTTCCAGCTGAGTTATTTTGAGGGTTTTTCTTTGTTATGAATAGATGTGTTTATTTTGCTTCAAGGTCATATTAAATTTGTATATTTTAAAAGAAAAAGGAATTGGGGCTTTTGGTGTGTGAATCCTTGTGTTGTGCCGCTCGACTCAAAGGTTGTGGAGGAATAAGTGAGAAAGGTAGCCGAGCCTTCACGAATTCACAGGCATGGTTTACTGACCTCTTTCTTGTTGTTTACTTTGAATTGATGAATGTTGTTTGTGATATATCATTTCTTGAACTGTTGAAGTTTCATTTGCAAGATTGATGGAATATTAATGAAAAACATAATGGATGTTGAGTTTTATTAAATGTGTGCCCGCAAAAGTTGAGAAGGAAATTATATTGGGGATATTAAAATTTGGATAGTGTATTTCAACTTGTAAGCTTTTAAAGGCGTGCTCATTAAAGCAATAGGAGCTTCTACATCTTCTTGATTCTTCTGCATCAAGATTGTTGACATTGTGTGTTCTGAAGAATAACAATAAAGAATGAATTCTTTACTAAAGTCTGGTGAAACCAAGACTGGGGCTTTTGAGAAGGCCTCTTTAATTTTCTCAAATGCTTCCTTCCCTTCGCTGCTCCATTTGAAATCTTGTGTCTTTTTCATCATATTTGAGATATGACGGGTTAATTCAGCAAAGTCAGGGATGAATCTTCTGAGAAAATTTACTTTACCAAAAAAAGAGTGAACCTCCTTTTTGGATGTTGGAAATGGTAAAGTCTAAATAGATTTGGCACGCTCACAATCTATCTTGGTTCCTTCCTTTGAGACGATATGCCCTAGTAGCTTCCCTTATGTTACAACAAAGATATATTTCTTAGGATTTAGAGAAATACCATGTTTGCGGCATTAGATGAAGACCTCCTCAAGATCTGAGATGTGCTTACGCCTTTCCTTGGAAAAGGCCGTCAGATCATCGAGGTATGCTACTATGTTTTTATCCTTGAGATGAGCAAATGACAAATCCATAGCTCTTTGAAATGTAGCTCCAGCATTGATCAAACCGAAAGGCACTTTCTGATAAGTAAAAGTTCCCCAAGGTGTAATGAATGTCGTCTTATATTGATCCTCCTCAGCCCCCTTGACATGATTGTAGCCTGAGAAACCATCAAGCATGGATAAAATTTCAAATCCAGTGACAACCTGCAGAGTGTGATCCATGATGGGGATGGGGTAGTTGCCTTTTAATGAGGCTTGATTGAGATTGCGAAAATCAACACACAATCTAATCTCACCGCTTTTCTTTCTCACAGGAACTATATTGGTCGACCATTCAGAGTGATGTATAGGATAAATTATCTTTGCATCCAACAGCTTCTGAATCTCTGCAAAGATAGTCCCTAAAATAATAGGGTTGTGCCGCCGCAGCTTTTGTTTGAAGGGTTTTTGTTCTTGCTTTAATGGGATATAGTGTTGTACTTCTGCAGGCTGATAGGTCTTTAGATCCTGATAAGACCAAGCAAAGACATCCATATATTTCTTAAGAAGCTTTATAAGAGCTTCTCTTTCCACCTATGAACAACAGTTACCCAGATTTACTAATTTGGGATCATTACTAGCTCCCAAATTTAATAATTGTGTATCGGAAGAAGAACCTTCTTCACTTTCTTCATTCTTTTCAAGCATTTGATCATGCTTGTCGAACATTTCCTCAAGAAATACTAAGCCTTTAGGAATTTTATTTCCTTTGAGTTGAATAATCTCTCAACTCCCTGCAACCTTTGCATCCGTTTCTCCTACAATGGTTTGTCTTGGAAGTGAGATTCTTCCCTCATAGTATATCTCTTCGAAGTTGTCCTTTTATTGGAGAAATGCAGCAATTTGTTTGTCATCATTAAAAACTTGCCATTGCTCAATGTTATCAGGAACCTTCGGACGAAAGACCATCTCAACTTTGTAATCCCCTTGTCTGAAGAACGTAGGTGGTTGATCTGGATTTAATAAAGTTGCAATAACTGCAAGTGAATCAGCTCTAGATTTTTGCTCTCTAGGAATATAGGAAACTGAGAATGTTGTAAAATCTAGAGTAGCAGAATAGACCCAATCTCTAGAATGTCGTAGTTTGTCCTTTTTGACTTGGTAGAGACCACGTATCTGCTTGACAATTAACTCAGTGTCCCCCCTTGCATATAAGAGCTTGATTCCCATTGTTCTTGCCTGCTCCATTCCTAACAACAGTGCTTCATATTTTGCTGTGTTGTTAGAATTTTCAAACATTAATTTGAAGGAATGTGCATGCACCTTTTCCTCAGGAGAAATAAGAACAACACCTACACCGGATCCAAGCAACAACAGCTGCCATCAAACTCGAGAGACCAAATATTATTGTCCAATTGGTGTGGCTCTTGGATCACAGGTTGGGCTTCTTCTTTATCTAATTCTAGATAATAGACTCCATGATCTGATTCCTAGAACAGGATCTGAGATCTAGGATCTTAAGATTTTGATACTGTGTACTTGGATTTCTTCTCAGGTTCTAACTTTTGATTAACTCCTTTGATTGGTATGTGCGCACAAGACCAATCCATCTTGACCTCTCCGCCCAATTCTTTACAGAAGTTCCTACTTAATAGCATGCCATGAGATACTGGGATATCCACTACAAGGATAGTCAACTTTAATCTTTTATTTGGGAATGAAGCAAATATTACTTATGCGTCTTTAATCTGCCCAACAAGAGGTAATTGTCTTTCCATTGAATAACATCTTCCAATGGTTTTTGTCAATGTGAGACCTAGAGCGTCAGCAACTTTGGCAGGCATCACATTGTCGAAAGCTCCAGAATCTAAAATGCAATTACTTAATTTATAACCGTTAATAAGTAATGACACATAAAATGTTTCGATCCTTTCAGATGTAGCGGGAGAAGAAGTAGAAGGAGAAGAACTTGCAGCGATATTATTTGAAGGGGGAGTAATCTTAGGACTAAACAAGATACCCCGTGAAACACTATTTGTTGGAGTATTGGGACCATTACTTTGTACATATTTTACCAACCTATTTAACTGATCAGAAAATGCCCTCAAATACTCAGCTTTTGACATCTGAATTTTGGTCTTTTTTTATATGATCAATAATGTCGAAAGCTTGACTTACTTCAGTCGGCTTATAGCATGTAAAGGAGAAATTACAAATGGGAGACTATAACTGAACTAGATCATAAACAAGAAGTAAAGAGAACATCTAGCAATCATCTTCCTTTAATTCCTCTCTTAGTGACATGCATCAGGAGTTCAAGCCAAAATTGTGCACATCTGTCACTTAACTCAAATAATCATTCCAAATAACTTAAAGTAATGGTTTTCAAACCAATAACTTTTAAGTTTATAATTACATCTGAGAACATAAGAAATAAGAGAAGGAAGAAAAGAAGAAGGAAGATCTGCCAGCTATTACTTCTACACTTTCTTTTTGTTTTGATACTGAATATACTTTTCGAACATATAGTTCAGCAATTTCCCATCCGCTTTAGCCACAGCTTTTTTCTCTGTCTTGAATTGCAGCAATCCTTCGCTCAAAACTTCGATGCTTGCTTCCACCTCCTTCAAACTAGGCCTGAACTTCTTAATGTCTGATTGCAGTGTTACCAGCTTACTGATTGAATTCATCGTGAAAGGCCTAACAGCTTCATCAATCCTCTCCTGAATCATCAAAAGAGATCCTTCCAAGGAATCAGGCACTTTGTTAGGAATGGTCCTTTTGTATGAAGAAACGTTCCCAACCACTTCCTCATTGGTGAAAGCAATTATATTGCTCGACAGTGGCAATACCATACCCTCGAGCACCCGCATTCTTTTTAGCATAATTTTGAAGAACTCCAAGTGGAAAGAGACTGTGAATTCAAGTTGCTTTCCCTTTTCAACCGATCCATCAGGGACAATTCGTTGTGCAATCAAAATCTCCTTCGGCAGCTTATTTATCTCGACCAAAGTGCCCAAGTTACTTTCAACCACTGTATTCATATCTACGAGTTGCCTACACAACTCCATGATGACCAATTTGTCACTTGGATATCTGGGCAACTTGACTGGTTCTCCTGAAAAGCCAGTTACCCTGAGGTATGTAAAGTCTGCAAACTAGATGAAAATACAGTCATGCTGGGATACAGCTTCCCAAGCTTCCTTGCTCACCCTGTTGGTCTTCAAATCACTGTTCAACTTGCAAATGAATTCGTAGAAGAATCCATCGTTGACCACCTTGTAATCTTTATTGCATTCAGGCACAGTCAGCTGCGGGTAGCACTCAAAAATAGGATCCTTCAAAAGTACGCCCCGTCTATCCAGCTTGGAAAAGATACCCTACAAGGCAACTGCATACACCAGGTAGGAAGTCATCTTGAAGTTGTATGTCCGCCTCACACTTCGGAGCTGCTCACCGATGTTGTCACTGATGATCTCCGCCCAATTGATTATTGAATCTACTTTGTTGATCTCAATGGTCCTAATGAAGGCATACATCCATGAGCGGAAGTTGTGAGTGTTAGCTTCTCCATTTATCCTGCATAGCAATTTGGTAATATCATCCACTTCCTGCACCAGATTGGATCATGGAAGAGTCCTCGGGAACTTCGATGGAGATCTAGGCTTCTTCATATACCTGTTGTTCATTATGCCCACACAGTCTACTTTGTTCTTCTCCCATCTGTTGTCGGCGTCCAGCATGCTGATTATAGTCACCACCGATCGTGTTGGAATTTTCAGACAATAATTGATAAATTGTGCATCCAACCGGATTATTGTCTTTCCCGCAGCATCCCGGATTGATCTGGATAGTGGATGGTATGACCTTGTACATTCCATGACAAATTCAGGCAATTGAGCTGTGACTGGGAATGTTGAAGCTCAAATGATTCCACTACTCTTTACTGCCCGCATGAAAGATGTCTTTCCAGCCCTAGATCTATCAATCAATTCGGAGAGAGGTTCAGGGCCTAGATCCGTATCACCGATATCAACAAATCTGGAAGCAATGCATGGTTTCGTTGATCCTTCTCTTTCATCCCGCTTTATCATGGTCGAAGCAATCTTTGTCTGAGCAACTCTTTTTCTTTTTATTCTGCCGGAATTCTTTGTAATTGGTGCAGATCTGGGAATTTCTTCAGATTCGGAAGATATATTCAATGCATCTCACATTGATTTGAGCTCCCTTTCACTTATATAGGCACTTGTAATGAATACCTACAATTAACTCAGACAAAGACAGAATTCAAAGTATGAACACTTGATTTTTATCACAAAAATCTGCATATAAAGTCCGCTGCCCTAAAATTTGAGGCTTTGCTTGCATGCAAAGCAAGTATAAATATTTTTAATTTCACCTGGGCACCTGTACCAATATGTAGATAATTAACCAAACTTAAATCAAGCTCCTCCAACCCTAGGTGCCAAACTTTGAAGCTTTCTGGCAATGAAAAACACTTTTTTATGCAAAAATCTTCTCCCTTTGGGCGCCAAAACTGTCTAGGCTGCAATCCTCTGCTAAAAGAATTAACTATTCCATCACTATGGCAGCCCATGCTTATATAACTCTCAACATTCTATTTTTAATAATTGCCTCTTCTATTCCTAGCAATTAATCAATAAATAATCATGTTTATTCCTTCAACTTGGGCGCCTAAATTTGCATGCTCATGGCTGCCATTAAATAAATTAATTTAATTTATTTTTAGCCTTCTTCTTTCACTTCACATCATGCATTGACCTTCTATTTCTCCATGGCGCCAAACTTAGGAATAAAAGCCATTAATAAATGCCACAAAAAGCATTATTTAATCACTAAGTGGGTCGCACTTTTTAGCATGTTCCAAGCAGCCATTAAATAAATTAATTTAATTTATTTTTAGCCTCCTTCCTTCAGTCTTCTTTGACTTCACATCATGCATTGACTTTCCATCATCCCTGGCGCCGAAATTAGGAAGGAAAATTATTGATAAATTGCATTAGAGTTATTATTTAATGCCCAAAGGGGTCGCACATTTTAGCATGGGTGATTTCTAAATTTAAGAAGTCAACTTTGATGGGATTATTCACCCTGCACTGCAGCTCCAAAAATCCCTCCATTCACTTAAGCTATTTGATTTCCATAATGGGAATTTTTACCCTGCAAGGCAGGTAAGAAATTCCCGTTGGTGCTTTAAGTGATTTTTCCTTATTTTACAATGGGAATTTTTATCCTGCAAAGCAGGTAAGAAATTTTCGTCTGCCTGCCGCCTCTAATTTTCCCATCGCAGCTTAAGTGACTTTGGCTTCATGGGAATTTTCACCCTGTAAGGCAGGTAATAAATTCCCACCTGCCTGCCGCTACCAAAAATCCCAATGCAACTTAAACCTATTCATTCTCAAAAAGTGCAACTTGCCTGGGAGAGGCTTTTTGTGCATGATTTCATCTTTTTTACCCAGAAGTTGGCTTCCTGAGGCTGATTCCTTCTCGTATGGCGGTTGGAGATGTTCTCCAGATGTTCCAGGCAATAAAACAGACTGTATTGGCGAAGGAATTGACCTAGGGGAATTTCATAGAGAAACAAAGGAGAAAACCGGAGAAAAACGAAAAAGAAATAAATAAAAACAAAAAGCGCTGCCAGAAGTCACAGACAAAGCCCAGGATTCATTCCTGATGAAAATTCTACTGATATATGTGAATATTGACATGCAAAACCTCAACAGGGTTCACTGGAGCACAATTTACTTCAAACGGGACACTATTTGCTTAATAAATAATTAAATAAAAATTTCCCGCAGACAAAACTTAGCGGAGAGATAAAACGAGTTTCAGCATCTGGGTATTTGTCAAAATTGGCTCATATGATTCACTAGGAATATCTTAATGCAATACAGGCATCTTTTAGCAATAAAAACACAAAACGACCCGTTATTTTAAAAGTACGAAATTTTTAACATGGGGGCAGTCTCAGATTTCAGGGTGAAATCTGGGGACACCATGGACTCATACCCTTTTTCAGCTATTTTGTCCAAAGTTATTTTCCTGGGAAATGGTTCTCTCAGGGGATTCTGCCAAATTACCTGGACAGTACAACCAAATTTGGCACATATTTCATTTTGAAATTATTTTTCGCTTATGGAAAGAAAACAACAATGATATATTTAATCATTTATCTTTGAATAGTTGTTTTTCAGTTACTAATACAGTGCAAATGATCTCTAATGTAATGCTACAGATCCAAGTGCGAGCTGGAAAGGTCTAGATGGAGATTGAGCACCTTCAAACTTTGTTGGACCACCGGGAGAGTGCTCCTTGTACAGTCATTTGAGTCCATCCAAACTCTCCTCGCATATGGGTCTCCTTCCCAAGATCATGGTTTTGGCGGTTGTGATAGACCCACATGAAGCAGCTGCCAATGTGGTACGCCTCGTTTGTGACATCCTTCACTAGCTCACATCCCTCATGGTGGTTGCAGGGTGCAGCAACAAGGGAAATTTTCTCAGCTGGCTGAGCCATTTCCCTGTCAAGACAAGAGCTTGATGAGGAAGCTAATAAAGACAAATCTAATGGCAGGTGGAAGCCAGTACCTGATACATCAGATCAGCCCACTGATAGGGTCTGGAATGACAAGCCAAATGATTCTCAGCCTCCGCCAACTTCACTAATTGCTCCCGTGGCTTAGTACTTGTCCCTTGGTGCTTTACTGACCAATGGGGCCATGGGCTTTATACCTTGTTTTTGTGGATTTGCTCAAAACATTTTTTAGTTGAAAAGATGTTTTATTAGCCTTAGTTTAACTTTAAATTAGTTGTTATGTCTTGATCCTTAAAATGGATTTGATGCTTTGGAGTATGATTCCTTTCCACTCAATTTTTGTACGATAAGTGATGTATAATCTATATTATTAATAGGAAAATGCTTTTCAATCAAAAAAACAAATATAAGATTGTTAGCTGCTCCACCTTTGCTACAGCAACTATATTGCTATACTTATCAAGTTATCCCTTGTTATCTTTGATATTTCTTATTATCAATCTTATTTGTCCCTTGTTCACTTGAGAATTTAGATTACAATGTTAGGATATTAGAATTGCATAAGTTAGGGTTTAGATTAGATAATTTCATCTTTCTTTTTACATTGTTACAAGGATCACATGGGGTTCTGCAATTGTATCAAAGATATTCAAGGGAAATTGAACACACCAATATTTCAATCAAATACTCAATCTGTGTCCACAATTTGGGTTTCATTACCTAAAACATCAAATGTAAAATGACAGAAAAATTACTGACTACCAAAGAAAGATAACTTATCAACATTACTAATGAAAAATCATTACTGGTACAGTATATGTCAAGTCTCCAATTGTTTTCTCTTGCCCATGCTTAATGATACTAAAGAAAACACTTTTGATAAGGATGAGTGTGTGGGGGTCAAGGTCAATTTATACAAGCATGGAGGTGTGAGGGGTCAAGGTCAATTTATACAAGCATGGATGTGTGGGGACCCAAGGTCAATTTATATAACATTTTCTACAAGCTTCTAAACGTTCATGACTTCCACGGCTAAAGCAGTAGCAAGAAACTATTACAAACAACAAATGCAATTACCAAATCGCAGAAATATTGGTCTTTCTTGAATTAATTAGCCTGGGATACTTGGAACTTAGGGAAGCTAAATTATCAATTAAATATTTCATTTCAATTTGAAAACTTGAAATCTCCAGGCATATGAACCCATTGTGTCTGTCTAAGAAAATTAACATAAGTAGGATTACGGAAGCTTAGCTGAAATTTGTGTTTAATTGTGTACAAACTTTTTGATATTTTATGACTATAATGATAAAATGATGAAATATAACAATTACCTTCCCCATCCATCCCAACGAGGCTGATATGTTTCTCTAATAGGTGCGTCTGGGAATGCACATGAAAAACATGATGCCCCCATGGTACCAGTAGTAATGTATTGGTTTGCATATGTCATGTCACCAACCATTAAAATCAATGAAGGATCATTCTGATTGAGATGATCAATGGTGGTGGATGAATTACTTGTAAGACCCAAATCTCCAATTATTGCTATCCGACGAGGATAGCTATGTGGGCTTGGAAAAGGTGGTGTCACAAAACTGTTCTCTTCACTCATGGCCAACAAAGAACTGTCCCCGCACTTGTAGTAGTACTTCGTATTTGAAGAGAGCCCTGGACCAATTCTAAATTGTAAGCTTTCACTTTGACCTCTGAAATCAAATAATGACTTTTTCCCCTACTATTCATCCTTTAAATCACATTAAGAAAAATAGAGATTTATGTTATCAGAAAAGAATTCAATATGGTCAAATCAATTTGATAAGAATTTTCATCTATGAGATATTGGTTTTAATCATGGTAATATATATTTGGTACACTGCAAATTACACTATACAACTGCACAGAACAGATTGTACTAAAACTAATGTTAGTTTAGGATAGATATATATATACATACATACATACATACATACATACATACATACATACATATATATATATATATATATATATATATATATATATATATATATATATTCAGTAATCTAATCCAAAAGTAGTTATTAATAGCAACATGAAACCCAGAAGAAGAACAAAAATACCAGACTGAAAAATTTATATTTATATTTGAAATGGAAAACTCCTCACGATTAAATTTTTAAATGATTAAATGGAAGCATCACTTATCTAATGCTTTCATGTTCTCAATAGTGTGATGGTCTAGATATGATGTAAGAATGTCATAACAATGGAAATCCCAGGGGTTTAACTATAACATCATATATGACATTTTGACTTGTTGGAGAAGAGCACATGCCTTCCCAAGAACGAATGTGTTGAACCAAGAATTTCAATGAGAAGTTCATATCCAAATCTATAATTGAAAATACATAATGGAAATAAAATAATTTTAGATAACCATATTTGCAATTTTTGATAACTAGTCATGTATCTTACTAATTTTGTTATACACTTGTTTGTTAGACAAAGGTACCCTTTGGCATGATTTCTTCAAGTAAACCATTGCGTAGCTTGGTGTTGATGAGCTGACCAAGCAATTAGGTTTGACTAGGTTAGACATTATTAGTGTTTAAGAGCAATATTCCATGATTAACAAAAATGAAAGCTTCACGAGCATGCAAAGAATGAATATCAACAAAAGATATTAGTTGAAATTGACGTAGGAACATCCAGGTTTACAAGCAATCTTGCAACCCAAAAACAAGTAGAGTTGGTAAAATAAGTGTTTGTGGCCTTCTATTGGTTGGGAGCACAAGTCTGCATAATGATATACTGTGCTACAACTTGTGACGCCATGGAAATCCTGCAATTTCCTATGCAGCACACATGTATTTGGAGAGATCCTGTGAGTTCTTGTGATTTACTATTTCCCATAATAATGCATGCATCCATATGTGACTGTAAGGTCCCATAAAGTCATCCAACACCCCAAGTGTTTGCAATTGCTGTGGAGCACCTACAATTGAAGATGTTGTGATGTCCCTTTTTAAGACAAGATGGAAGATGCCACAAATGAATAGAAATCAATTCAAGGAGGAGTAAATCCTTTTGAATCAACCTCAAATAACCCAATGTCAGCTAATTACAACCCAAAATGGGGTTGGAAGTAGCCAAAGTGGTAGGTTAGATGGGCAGATCAATTGGGATTTAAATCCTCTTAATTCTGATTTTTATAACAGCAATAATTAAATAAATCAAGCTTGCAGATAGCTGAAAACTTCTAAAATTCATAACTCCATTAATACTCTTTTTTACATGAAACAAAGTGCACAATAAACTTGGGATTTTTCCCTTTCCAATGAACTAAAGATCAGATTTTTCTGAGCACTAAAACCCTTTCAAAATAGCATCCAAACTTTCAAATCTAGATGCTAGGGTTAGAAGAAATTAATAAAATATTTTTAGCCCTTTTCCCAGCCTCTAAACACACAAAAAAATACCTCCCTTCCTCAGAAATAAAAGATAAACAAATCAAATTTGCAGATCTTGCTTTATGGTCACCAAAAACATGCCAAATAATTCTGGAAATTATTTAAACAGCCATGTCTGCAGCATAACTTCAAAAATTCATATCTTTTGCTAGAGAAGTCCAAATGAGCTAAAACTTTGGATCTTGGGCCACAAAAATATGAAGAATAACATTCTAAAATTAGTTTTCGCACAGCAAACACAAAACCCTAATTTTTCCCTAGAAAATAGGTCGCCCAACACATTTAGGGCATCAAATCATCTCCAAAAATTATGAAATTATTTGCAAAACACAGCAGATCTGAAAACCAACAAGTATGCTCCCAAATCATCCAACAATAACGAGATTTTCACCATAAATAAATGCACTAGGGTTAGGAATACTTTCCCAAACAATTCACCACACAATAGATGCAACACACATAAATGGATCCTTCACAAAATCAGATTTACTTCACTTCCAAATCGATTGAGGGAGAGAGCACAATGAAGAGCTAGGGCTTACATCCCTTGGGCATACATCCCATTTCTCCAAGCACGGGGAAATATCAAATGATCAAATCAACATCCCCAAAAAATGGCCATGCAACCTTCTTTTATAACATAAGAGGTGCAACATTCAAATGGCCAACCTTTTCCCTTTTGGAGGGAAAACAAATAAAACTTAATTAAAATATTAAAAGACTCACTTAATGTGCACTTTATTATTTTCTAATTAAATAATAAAGAGTAACTAGCCTATGTACACATTTAAAAACTAAATAAGACTCTCACTTGTAGCGCTAGGCATTTCAAGGGGTTATAATGCAAATGAAAGAGATGAACCGGTATATTAGTAATGCCCCGGAAAAGGGACATTACAGATGTTCTGAAGCCCAACATATTTTGTCTTCACAACAATGTGTTGGTAAGGACCATGCAAATCTCTATGAGATTCGGTAAATGGTAGCGCATTGTTCTCCTGTGCAACTAGGAATGTTCATTATGACGTGTAGCAGCTAGTCTAGAAGCAATGATTGTCAATTCTGCAAAGTGCCCATCAACCTAGACGTGCGTTACTTTCATCCTCCAAGTGCCCGAACAATGCCATGTGTCCATTGGAGGTCAGATGCTAACACCCTTGACATCTCTAAGCACTGAGACTGACAAAGAGGAAGAAGGTATCATGTTTTACATCTAGAGACCAAGGGGCTACGCAATAACACTTTTAGCGTAAGCATATAGATTTAAGAGAACAGTTGCTCACAAAATGAAGAGACTCTAGTCTAGAGCAATGGAGTGAGAGTAGCTTAAGGAAGTAGTATAGCACTCGACCTAAACATTGATTATCCAAGATTGGTTAACTTGTAGCATGGAAATAGTGTAGTTTTCCTAAAGAAGTGGTGTTTCAAATAGCTCGCAGGTTGAGATGTACTAGTAGCGCATGAAACAAGATTGCAAGTCCTTAGGAGTTGAGTTACATCCAAGTTGGGCCCATATTGTAATAACTCTAGGAATACAAAGTATGGATAGAGTAGAACCTTTGCATGGTTGTAATATAGTTTTTTGAGATCACTAATGAATTATTATGTTGTGTTCTACTCGTTGCGTAAGTCGGTGCAAGTGTTAGGGTTGCACGGTCTAAGGCATTTGTCAACTTGCCCCCCTCCCCCAACAAAATTGTGACTACACCATTCAATATTAGAGCAGAATTGTATCCTACAAATGTGAGTTGAATCTCATGTTTCTGCGTTTACAATTGTGAGTAGAAAACGATGAATGCACCTTCTCACAAGGTAGTGTTGAGTAGAAGGTGTTCTCATTCGTGTTAAGAGGAATAAAGATGGCACAACAAGTCATACCTGCTAGAAGAGTAGGGAGAGCATTGAGAGTCTAGACTTAGTAGTGATCTTTAGAGGAATCCAAGCCCAGTTGGAGGCTATGGAGACAATGCAACGACAAGTAATTGCAGTACATGTCAATGAAGATGAAGAAGAAAAAAAAAAACCTGAGCTTTAGGTGGAAGATGTGGTGGAAGAACCAAAAGATAGGTTCATTAGAGTTATCTCCGTAATGGAAGGCAAACCGAGAATGGACAACCCTAGCTATTCAGGGAGATTGTATCTTGAAGAGCTAATTGACTGGATCATAGTACGAAAAGTGCTTCAAGTACGAGAAAATGGAATACCCTAAGAAAATGAGGTTCACTAGTACCAAGTTAAAAGGACATGAATACTTTGTGGTGGGATCATGTGCAAGCAGAACAAGTCGAAAAGGGAAAGGATAAATTAAAGTCTTGGGATAGAATGGTTGTGAAGTTGAAGGGTAAGTTCATAACTTCTAACTACCAATTAAGTTTGTTCAAGAAGCTCCAGAAGTTGAAACAAAAAGAGCTAAGTGTACAAGATTATACCAAGGAGTTCTACAAGCTCACTATTTGAATTGTTCATGTGGAAGATGAAGAAGAAAAGGTCTCATGATACATGGATGGTCTGCGAATAGCCATTTAAGATGAGATGGGCATGGTTAGAGTGTGTTTGGTAGAACAAGCATATCAATATACTCGGAAGGAGGAAAAGTTGAATATAAGGCAACACAATGATACTCAAGGAAAGGGGATGTTTGAAAGAGGTGCTGGACAAATCAGCAGCAATGGAAATCAACATTCACACAATGGAGAAGCTAGCACTTCTTAGAGCCCAAGTAGTACGCCTACAAGTAGAGGGTATCCTCTTGAGTAGGAGGATACTCTTGATGAGGAAGAATTATAGGATTCATGGATACATGCTTCAAATGTGGAGAAATGGGCATAGAGCATTTGAGTGACCACATGTGCAGCAAAGTTCAAACCATTAGAAGAAAGATGGAGAGTGGAGGATGTGCACTTTTATATTGCCCTGTCGCAAATAACAGCATTGGCCGCCCTAAGTTCTACATCATGATTGATGTCATTCAAAATTTTGTTGTCTATGACTCTTTTCAATCGCTTTCCTTTTCTCTCACGGCTGTGTGAATCGAGGGCACGTTTTCACGTGTTAATCGAGGGCACGTTTTCACGACTTTGTGATTCCTCATGACTGTGTGAATCGAGGGCACGTTTTCACGTGTTAATGGGATCTCTTTGCTTCACGACTATGTTAATGGCATCCACGATCTCGTGCTTCACTTTTTCATGATTCGTAGCTTTGGTTTTGTGAATTGGGAGCACATTTTTTTGGTGCAATACCTTCTCACGAGTGGGCACAAGCTTTTTCGTCGAGCTTTTTCCTCCTGCTAAAAAATCGTGACTCATTTCTCTCAAGCTTTGCTTCTCACGACTGTTGGCCTCCCTAATTCTCGTCGAACTTCCTCCTGATTCTCACGACTGTTGGCCTCCCTTCTTCCAACGTCCACATTTTACTCTCCTTGTTACGGTCACGAGTGGGCACGAATCACAGTCAAGGTAGGGTACGAAATACAGTTGAGAGTAGGCACGAAAATACAACCAACAAAGGGCACGAAAATACAGACACGAATAGGGCACATCTTGGTTTCGTGGCTTGGGTTCTGCCCGTGGTCTGTCGCAAGATACAGTCTCACATTTTCGTGCATACAGTCACAGGATACAGTCACGTTACCCTGTTTCGTGGCTCGATTTCTTTCCTTGTTGTTGTGCCTGCACTGTCGTGACTCACATTTATTGCTTGCAAACCACTGCTCGAGGGTTCCTCCAAACTCGTGACTGCTTGAATTTACGGGACTGCCTGCTCGTGCATACACAGTCTTGGCTCACTGTCTGGGCTCACAAACACAAAATTTCAGGGGCTTTTGTTTTTTAGTCGCTGTAACAGGAGATTAATTATCGCTGGTTTAACTGTGAGGTCGTCTCTGTTGTTTGGTATGCTCCCTGATTCACCTCTCAGCCTCTCCCCTCTTCAGGTGGTTTACCCTACCGGTTTAGCTTCAATCATGGCCCCGGAAACCCCTACTGGCAGCGGCATGGTCGAGAATCCCCTGGGGAACACCTCTAACAACACAACGAACATTTTATTAGAACTCCTTAATCGAATCTAGAAGGTTGAAATTGCCAATCAGCAACTCCAAATTGAGGTTTGTGCACTTATTGGCAGGGTCGCGGATGTTGAATCTGAGAATGCCATCTTGAGAGAAAAACTAGCCACCAACACGGATAATACTAGCTCTCCTAATGATGCCCTACACGCAGAAATTGTAGACCTCCGGTCTCAACAGGAGGAAATCAAAAATAACCAGGCCTCCTTAAAACTGGAAACAGAATCATGGACCAAGGTTGTTAGTGGGAAAGGTAGTGTTCCCCCCACCTTTGGCTGCGGTTAAGGCCGTTATGCAAGCCAAGTTAATTAAGGAACGTACGAGGCGTGACAGGGAACTAAACCTCAAGGTGAGGGGTCTCCCACCCCCCACTCCGACACAAGACCCATTAACGGTTGGTAACTCCTTTATCACAGATACTTTAGGGATCCCTAACATTACACTAGAATGAGCTTGGGTTGGCTATGATTCCACACTCTTCATCCATTTCAAGACAACTTTTGACAGGCTGCGAGCTCTCAGGGCTAAGAAGGTTTTGTTTTCACGCCCAAACAAGGTCTTCCTTGATGAAGATCTCACCAGGACACAAGTTGGGGAGCTCAAACGCTCTAGGGAGCAAGTTATGGCAGCAAGGAAAGCAGGTAAATGGGTTGTTATCAGGAATCTCCGGGCTGTTATTAGAGACTCTCCTCCTCCTGGTTGGGAGCCCCGCCAAGGGGCTCCCCAATGACTGGCCAAGTGGAAGAGGAGTCAGGCCAGAGGCTTATCTATCAATTGTTGGAATGGGAATGGTTCCCTTTGGTCTTCCCCTGGCCTTATGTTTGATGCTCTCGGGGATGCCGACATTCTCTTCATCACAGAGACACACGAGAGCCCGGTTCGTCCTCTCCCAGGTATTACTGGATTTCTTTGGTTATCAGCTTGCAGACAGGAGACTTGGGCTTCGGGTGGTGTCAGAGGCTCTAGTGGGGTTGCCTGTCTCTATAGAGACTCCCTCCAGAATAGGATCTCGATGGTCGGTTCTGATGAGTTTGTCAAGTACATGTGGATTTGTATTAGTGGGGCTGCTCGATTTTCTAGGGATTTATATATAGCAATTTGTTACTTTCCTCTGGCTGCTTCCCCGTACGCCATCCACAATGGCCCAAATGGTGATCCTTTGTTTAACTTATACAACAATATTGGTCAATACTCTGTCGCAGGGGAGGCTATCATTTTAGGTGACTTTAATGCCCGTATTAGACACTTTCAGGTCCCCCTCCACGACAGGTCAAAGGATACGCTCTGCACACAGAGGACAAACCCTGTGTCAGTTGGTCTGCATAGGATTTCCGAGGATACAAATGGCCCTTTCACAGCTTATGGTCTGTTCCTCCTCTAGCTCATTGGTGATCTTCACAGGCGTTGGTGATCTTCAACGGGATCGAGCACTTCCCGGATTCACACTTCTTCACATGTCGTCCCCACGGCGGGGGCACTAGTGTGGTGCACTATGTCCTCGCCAGCCCAGATATCTCACCCCTCTTCTGCTCCTCTGTTTCCCCCATTCCCCTTGCCGACCATGCAGTCCTATCTTTCTCTTTAGTCATCAGTCCTCCTACCACCACCACCTCTCCTCCCCCTCCCCACTTCCCCCCTCGCATCTCCTTTCAGTTTGATAAAGGGGACTACGTCCCCACTACCCCCCTCGGTCGTACTCATCCCACCTCCGCGACCTTCTCCCCTCTGAGCCCCACTTTTCTAACTTGCCTAGTGCAGAGGCCAAGTACACATGCCTTTCCTATGCCATGTGGGAGGCTGCCCTGAGATCCTTCCCCAGCTCCACCACCCATCCCTCGGCCACTAGTATTACTAAATCTTGCCCCATGAACCAATGGTATGATATAGAGTGCAAATCCCTTCACCGGTGCCTTCACCAGGCTTTTACCCATGCCCTCCCCTCTTTCCCCACTCTCAAGGTTGCCTACCGGTGCCTTCTCCGTCGTAAGAAGCGATCCTTCATTTCCCACCGCAAATATATGCTTTCCACCTCCCTTAGGACTAACCCTCGGTCCTTCTGGCGTACTGTCTTCCCCCGCCACTCCCCCTCCTCCACGATGATCGATCCTATCTCCATTTTTCCCACACCTCTACCCTTTACGATGTTCCGGGGCAACAACTTACCCAGATTGGCATCCCGCTGACTGGTAATCCCTTCACTCATCACAATATCAAAGAGGCAATAAGGATTTTGAATTGTAGCAAGGCAGCAGATGTGGAAGGTTTCCAGGATGAGTTCTTCAAGCAGGGTTTTGAGGTCTTTGGTAAATATTTGACAAATCTTTTCAGTCAGGTGGTTACCATGGGTTTCCCTCCTACTTGGTCTCATCATATCATTCACCTGATTCACAAAGTTGGGTCCATTTCTGATCCGAATAACTACAAGACTATCATGGTGGGCCATTCTTTCTCCAAACTCTATGCTACAATTCTACACAGGTTGTTGTCTGAGATTTTAGAGCAGAAGCAGCTCAGAGCCAAAGGTCAGGCTGGTTTTCGCCCTGGTTACCACACCATCGACCACATCTTCACCCTTCGGGCTATTATTGAGGAGGCCCGTCACCACTCTTCGAAAGTTTATTGTTGTTTTGTAGACTTTCGGAAAGCTTTTGACTCCGTACCTCGCATGGCCCTCTTCCAGCGGCTCCGAGACATTGGTATCTCTGAGATTCTTATTATCGCCATCATGCGCCTCTATGAGTCCATCCTTGGTCGTCTTCGTACTGCTCACGAACTGTCTGATTTTATCAGGAGCACCATTGGGGTTAAACAGGGGTGCCCCCTGTCTCCTACCCTATTTGGCATTTATATTGATGAGTTGGAATCTTTTCTTCGGGATCACATTCAGGAAGGGGATGGTTGCCTTCTTCACCACGTCTTGATTTCTATTCTCCTTTTTGCCGATGATATTGTTTTTCTCGCCTCTTCTCCTGAGGGACTTCAGAGACAGCTTGATGCACTTGCTTTATTTTGTGATCTTCGGCATTTAACGGTCAATCTGGGTAAGACCAAGGTCATGGTTTTCAACAGGTTGAGGACATCACACCTCAATTTCTTCTTCAAGGGGCAGGAGGTTGAAATTACTAATACATACACCTACTTGGGAGTCCAATTCTCAGGGCCTAGATTCAGTATGAGGCGTGCTCTTTAGCCGAGGGTGAATAAAGGGTATGGGTCTCTTGCCATTCTCGAGAGAGTGTTTTCGGCACCACTTCCAGGACATCTCCTCCAAGATGTTTCTTATGAACTCCCTCATCGACCCCACTATTCTCTATGGGTCTATTGTCTGGGGGGCCTCTCTTTTGGACACAGATTGGGCTTCTGCTGAGAGAATTCAGACTCTCCTCCTTCGCCGCTTCATCAGATGCAAACAGATGGTCCCCTAGCATATTATTTTGGCAGAGTTCGGAGCTTGACCTTTCCATCTGGAGACTATATTTGACATATCAACATTTCTTCACCGTATCAGGAGGTTTGGTGATCTCTTCGATGAGCAGGACAGGTATCTATATCTCGCTTATTGTTCCTCTGTGAGTATTGCCCAGGCTGGGGGTCGTTGTTGGTTTGCCGAGACTTCAGCCTTGTTGGATTCAGTTGGTATCCAGATCGATCGTCTCCCCCCTTTCTAGTATTCCTTGAATGCTCCCAGTCATCTCTTGCCCACCAAGCAAGTGTTGAACAGGTCCATCCGGGAGGATATCTACAGGTGCTTCATTCAGACTACTTGGGTGAACCCTCCTGGGGGTTTGCGCCCTAAGATGTCCCTTTATGCAAAGCACTTTCTTGAGATCAGAGATGGACTCATCATCCGCCCTCAGTACACCTCTCGTCACTGGGTGCATGCCCTCCGTATACCTCTGGGTCAGTTTCGAGTCGGCTCCCACAGACTTCGATGCGAGACTGATCACCACATTGATCGAGAGGACAGACTTTGTAGGCTCTGTAGCCTTCAAGAGGTGGAGACCGAGACTCATTTCATCTTCTGCTGCCCCATATATTATGAGATCAGAGGACGATTTCACTGTCTCTTCAGAGGGATTCAGACTCTCCCGGTCTTCTTCAGATATATTGACCAGCAGTGTCTTGCCCTCTACATCCGCGAGTCTTTGTTGTTCCGCGACCAGATTCTTCATCCCCCTCCGAGAGTCATCCCCACGAGACGAATTACAGCCTTCTTTCCGGTTCTACCCACAGGTGGAGGAACTAAACGGCAAAGCCTTTCTGACTCAGATACAGTGCATAGATCAGTTTGTCCCCGGTTGGACCTTCACACTTCCCTCGATCACCGCCAGCAGAATCGAATGCACACACGTACCAGAGGGCAGCCTAGCTCCATCCGTCCCCCTAGTCGTCGCATCAATCTCAGATCTCAGCAGGGGAGGAGGTTTTTGCCCCTCTTCGGGTTTCCAGTCCATCAGGAGCTTCTTTTCGTCGGCCTCTAATGTTCGGAGGGGTGTGGCTACCATTCCTGAGTAGTCCATTGGTCCTCGTTTGCCCCCCCCCCTTCATTCCCTTCTTTGCTTCTCTCGTCTTTCTCCCCCGCTTGCTCCATTGCCCCTGCCTATGGGGGTATTTTGGCTTCGGGTTTCCTTTCTACTTTGCCTTTTCTCATTTTTTTTGTTTTTTGGGAACTCGTTTTGAGTTGTCCCCGCTTGCACTTTGTATATTGTTTGGGCTGCAGTCCCATTGACCTACTTTTGTGGTCATTCGTTGGACATTAATATATTTATCTTATCTTATCTACATCATCATACATCATCCTTAATTCTCAAACCTATGATTTTTGCCAAATTCCCGAATTAAATCATCATGCTGAACAAAAATGTGTATCTCAAACTTGACATAATCTACAATGCAAGTTTGTGCCCTAGACAACTCAATGTGGCTAAAAAATTGTCAAATTGGTTCCCTCAACAGCGAATGATCCATGAAAAATTGCAAATTTGGAAATGTATGACTATATTTTCTTTGTTTTGCACTAGCTACCTTACAATAAAAAGCTTTTTCCTCTTCCTTGTGAATCTGGATTGTTTTTTCTGCAAAACAATGTGCCCTAAATCATACCATGCAAGTTTGTGCCCTAGACAACTCGATGTGGTTGAAAATTGCCAAACTATGTGCCTTAGCAGCGAATAACCCATGAAAAATTGCAAATTTGGAAATGCATGACCATATTTTCTTTGTTTTGCACTAGCTACCTTCAAAAAAAAGCTTTTTCATCTTCCTTGTGATTCTAGATTGGGTTTTCTGCAAAAACAACATGCCCTAAATCACGTTTTTCTGTGTTGCATTCTGCCTGTCATGTTTTGCCCTGAAAATGTCTTATTTTGGTCCCCTAATTGCATGGACAGCCCCAAAAAAATCTTCAAAAATGGAAAATTCCTATTTGTGTGTCCTTGCACTTCAAAAAGCCCTACAATTTGTCTGAAAACACAGCCAAAATTGTGCCCTCGAATGGTTTTTTTGCACATTTGCAATGTCATCAATTGTATTTTGTGGTTATGTTCATTACAAGTGCCCTTGAACTGAAGCTGGCTCAATTTCTGCCCTTTTTTATGACATTTTTTCTGCCCTACATTATTGCTCACTGCCCTATGATATTACTCTTGTGTCTAGCGTTCGAACTAGTCTTCTGTTCTTTCATGCCCTAACAAGACTGGTTTGAACTTCCCTTCTCTTTCTCCTTGCTTGCCCCCCTCTTATACCAATCTTCGAACATGTGGAGAGAGAAAGAATAAAGAAAGAATAGAATGTATAGAGAACGAATGAAGCGTAACCGGAATGCACACATTATCATTGTGCATCCATCGTTTTATTATGTGAAAGATGGTTACAAAATGGTTGAAGTGGTTACAACCATTTATTAGTTAACTAATGTTAACTTAATGCTAATAAATAAGCCTTATATTTTAATACATATTGTTCTGACTCCTTTGGCAACATAACTGTTGTTATTGGCTCTTGCAACCTGTTCATCAAGTTTTGCGATGTCTTCATTGCAAAGGATTGTTTATCGTGCTTTGTGTAGAACCTCTGACAATTGCATAGGATTGTTGTTGCACTTCATGTAGACCCTTTGACTGCCATAGAGGATTGAATGTCAAGCTATGTGTAGATTCTTTGATTCATATTCTTGATTATGCGACTCATTAGTGACTAATACTTCACTTCACTACTACCATTGTTAATAGAGTTCTCTTCTTCAACAGGCCGACTCTTCCACAACATTGTTCTAATTGCCTATTGTCACTTCACCCATTTCTCTCCTAGTCTTTTACATATTGTATGCTTTAGAGGCCAAAGCTATTATTGTGGAGAGGGATGATATGAATAATTAGGGTGCTTAGAATATAAGCTTTTAGCCTATAGTTGGCATTTCACACTTATATGTATATTACTATGTGTAAAAACTGTACCAACAGTTTTACATACTGATTAGAATAAGATTAGATCACTAGAATAGGTGGAGTGTTTTATGGATTTCTCTTAATCTCCAGGTATGCATTTCCATTCACCATTCCTGTGCTGGTATTTTCCAACAAAGGGATTAGTATAGTTCCTAGATTTAAGGACTAGTGGTTCTATTGTGAAGGCCTATTTAAAGGCAACCTTTGTTACTACAAATCAATTGGGACCTTACAAATGCACTTATGTATTCAAGATTGTAGTTATTTGACAAGGAGAATTTGGCAAACTTCCTTCGTGTAGACCCTTGAAGGGAGAATTTGTAGCACGTGTTGTGTAGACCCATGTCCACTATTAGCTTGTTCTAAGAAGATCGACAATTGATAATTATGACTTTTAACTCTCTAGAAATCTCTCATAAACAAATATTGAAGAGGAGTCAAGAAGTATGGCCTGACACATCAACCCCATAAACATCTAACAAACACAAGAACTGTGGAATCATGATACAACTAATAATTTCAATCATAGTCACAAATTGGATTTGGGAGCCACTTGACAAGCTAAAGAGTGAGAATAGGCAAAAAAGTTTCCAAATAGTTCATTAAATGCCAATGCAAACCACCTAACTTATACTAGTTCTAAAATTTCACAATTAGTTTTGGTGTCAATTTAATTAGCTTGATGCTTGGCAATAACTTATTGTTTATGATATATTACAAAATAACCAACCCCATATGTTATATGGCCCCACTCACGTCCCACATTAAACTTGTCGATAGATTGGTTCAATATGGTGCATAAACAAGGCTACTTGAGCTGTAATCCACATTATATTGTCACATTCAATGGATTACGGCTCGATTGGCCCTGATCACACACCACATTGAACTGATCAATCAATTAGATCAATGGGATATGTAAATGGGGCTAATTGATCTCTAATCCACATTAGACTGTTACATTTGATGGATTTGGGTTCAATTAGCCATTTGTTTGCACCATATTGAAATGATCGATTGGTCGATTCAATGTTGTGCACAAACATGGCCACTTGAGCCTTAATCCGTGATAGATTGTTACATCTAGTGGACTTGGGATTGATTGGCCCTGTTCATGCACCAAATTGAACTGATTGATCGATCAACTCAATGTGGTATGCAAACACGGCCAATAAATCTCTTATGCACATTAGATTATCACATTTGGTGGACTAGGTCTTAATTGGCCCCATTCATTCATGACAATGAACCCATCGATTGATTGGTTCAATTTGGTGCAAAAACAAGGCCAATCAAGATTTAATCTACATTAGATTGCTGCAATCGGTGGATTAGGGATGTATTGGCCCTTTATGCGCCATCATGATCCAATAGATTGATCAATTTAATACAGTGCGTAAATGGAGCTTGTTGAGACTTAATTTTCTTTATATTGTTAAATTCAGTGGATTAATGCTCCATTGGCCCCATTCGCACACCACATTGGGCCAATTATTTGATCAATTAAATATGGTATGCAAATTGGTCCAATCAAACCCTAATCCACATTCGATTATTGCATTGTGTGGTTTTGGGATAGATTGGGCCCATTTGCACACCATATTTAAATTGGCTATTTTATTTTATTTTTTTCACCCTATATAATTGTCCCTAAGAATGGAGTCAAACTCGGGGGTATTCAGATCACCTAGGAAGGAAATTGTGATTATGATTTCAAAAGGCCGATCAACCTAGTAACTATCGTTTAGTTTTTTTAGTGCTTTATGTTTATATCGGAGAGATGAATCGGCTAAGACATTTGATCACCATTTGATGCACATGTTGCACAGGGTCCAATAACAGTAGAAGTGGCCCTGTAGGTTAGGATTGTATGGGTCGATGTTGGCTATATCAAAACAATCAAATGTCTTTTATTGCCTCAAGATCACTAAAACTAGATTGGGTTGGGATGGCAAACTTGACACCAAAAGAGAACAATAGGTTGGAATTTGGCACCTACAGAAAACTAGAAAGCCCCGTCATGAAATGTCAAACTCACTCACAAAGCAGCTCACCAGCTGGAAGCAAGTCCAAATGCCAACTCTTTGCCTGTCCAAATTGTTCAGCATGGTATCAGAGTGAGTGTTGATGTTTGGCTAGGGTTGCAGCTTGAATGTGGCCTGAGGAAAAATGTCTGAAATCACTATCCATATTTCTAGAGAGATCCTGAAGATCTCATCATGAAAGGGGCAAGTAAGTCAGTGGTAAAGCAGTTTGTGGTATCAAAGTTAGTATTTAGTAGGGACACAACCTGAGCCAATGATAGCGTTTGGTTCGGGCAGCAACCTAAGCAACCATAAGGAGTTAGGTAAGGTCGTAAACTAAGTGCGGCTTGAGAGGAATGACGATAAATTGTAAATTGCAATCCACCTTCTTAGTGAGAACCTGAAAATTCCATTATGAAATGGGCAAGTAACTCAGTGGCAGAGCAGCTCTTTGGGCAGAAGTAGATCCCTCGTTTGAAGCCTACACTGTCAAACATCCTTGGTTAAATCCTAGGCTGTGCAGAATTTCAACTTCTTTTAGTCAGTGAGCTGCTCCACCACCGAGTTACCCATCTGATGATTGTCTCTAAAATTGTGGAAAACAATTTCTAACAGAATGAGTCCAACCTTATGAAATTGTAATTTGTAACTATGCATTTCTATATGTGGCATTAGGAGTCTTCAAAGAAACCCAATTCGCGACTAAGCCCAAACCCATTATGAAGATACAAATGGAAAATTGGGGTTTGCAAGTAGAAAGAGACAACTCCTCAGTGCCAGAAACTCAGCAACAGTTTCGGGAATAAATAAACACATACCTTGAAGACGAACATGATGAATGATGCCAGAAGTGTAATTGAGAAGACGCTCGAAAGGATATATCTGGTTGTAGACAGACGAATTCCCGCGTTGAACAAATGTGAGGTTGCCACTGTGTGTACCATACTGAACCTCACTTCCAACGCTAGAAGGATCCAGAGGGGTAACTTTAGGCCCTATTTGAGCGTCCCCTGCAACACAGTAACCAGTTTTATATATACTCATTCACCTGCTACCTAATCAAGAATAATTTTGATGATAACTAATAAATTACCTGTGATCCAAGAGACCCAGATGGAATGAGGGGTGGAAAGTGCAAGAGAAATCTGCTCTGGAAAAATGGAGGGAACTTTTTTGGTCAATCTGGGATGGTGCATGGGAAGGTCATCGCTGCGTTTGCGTAGTGATGGATCGAAGCGTCTTGTTACAGGCATGAATGGTCCCTCCACGGTAGTAGGGATAGACACTCCATTGCCCACTAAGAATGTAGCTAATAGTAACAACACCATTCCTGGATATGGTCCCATTCTCGCTCTCTTGCATTTGAATTGCTAAGACCATGCATTTAAGATGTGTCCGTATCACAAACAGACAATCATCCAGATTTCCTGAAAAGGGGAGGGTCCATGTCCATCTTTCACTTGTTTTCTTTTTAATTTTGATTGTCGTGGTGGATAATTTAATGCTCCTCTTTTTGTCGTGGTGCTCCAGATTGTTGACCAAAAAATTATCTCTTCCAGCGAACTGACAACGCCCACCAAAATAAAGAATTTTAAATTTTAATTAATTTATTAACTAGCAATTGCAAATGAGTTGCAAGTTACGCCGGAGAGGGTTTGACTTTTGTGTACACAATATGGTTTGGATGCAATCTGAAGGTGACTTGTATTTGTATTGTATTAGAGTCGGGTGTTGTCTATATAAATGTGGCACACTTTTTTTAATATGAAGGTTGGAACCAAGATCCTGGGAACACTATTGTGGGTATGATGTGGGCAGGGAGTGTGCACATGCCTTATACTTCGTGTGACAATTATGTGTTACAAATTCTTTTCTCCTCTTCCTTGCGCGCTTTTACTTCTTTATATATCTCATTCTTGCGTAGCGTTCAAACGTAAAAGCTGGTAAGATTTGCAGACCTTTGATGGCACGAACTCTTGACATTGTCGTGAATGTTAGTCCTTGACGGTCAACATTTCCAATGTCTATTGTGGCCTTGTCAAGAGTTAGGCCTTGAGATTTGTGGATGGTGAGGTCCCCAAGACATTTTTAGTGGGATTTTGGCGACGATTTCCACGTGTGACAGGAGCTAGGGGCAAGTGGGTTGGGTTGAGTATGTCCCATGGGGGCCCTTGGTAGTGTTTGAAGTTGACAACAACAAAGGATGGCAAGTCTGGTGGTTGTGTTTCCGGATTGTAGATGACATCTGTCACTTGCCCTAGTGCACCATTAACTAATCCTGAGCTAACCCATAAGTTAAATGTCAACACGACCTCTTATCTGGTGCATAGGAAAACTACTGGGTCCAGTTGAGTGTCGTTGATGTTTGAATCAAAGTTATGTTTGCTTTTTTCTGTGATGCTCATTTTAATTGGCACATGTAAGGATTTTAGCATTTGTTTATTGTTCTTTCTTGTGAGGTCCTTTGTTGCAAATAGGTGCTTCTCAGTCGTGAAGATGGATTGGTTTTGAGGTAGACATGCACGACTTTGTACGTGACATGAGAAGAGACCAATCCTTAACGGTTACTTATGAATTTCTGATGTTGGTTAGCATTTCTCTGAATTCAAGTTGTGTCGGGTTTAATCCTTGTTGCCTAAAATTTGTGTCCAAGGTGATCATTGTATCAAAAGCATGCCAAAGGGAGCTGCCTATTTTGTTGCCTGCATATAATGGTACATCGTTGACCGGAGGGAGCTGGCCTAAGTCACCCACCAAAATCATTGAACAGTTGTCGAATGCATGGTTACTTTGTTGGGGGAATGCCTCACGAAGTCTTTTGTTGATGTTGTTTAACATTGTAGGACGTATAAAGCTCATTTCATTTATCAGTATGTAATGTATGGCACTCAAGATTACTAGGGCTTGGCCTTCAAGAGGTTTCATGTCAGAAATGGATATTCAGAGGGAAGAATGTATAGTAGATTATTTTATATTAAATGCAGCAATACTTGTTGGGGCTAGTATAAGGAGGGAAGATTTAAATTTTCCAGTCATATTTTCAAGCCCATTTCTGATGTGTTGCATGAGGTATGATTTTCCTATACCAGCGGTTCCCTGAATGATCATCTTCAATGGTGGATGTTTCTCTTGTTGAGTTGCATGGGAAAGTATAATTGAGTATGCAAGGTGTTGTTTTGATGATAGTTGGAGAGCATCTAATTGGGTAGGTGGAGAAACAAATGGTAGTGAATTTTCAGTGCGGGCAAGGTCTATGAATTTAGGTGCACTTTTTTGTAAGGCAGTAGGGATGGAATGTACCTTCCAATTGTGGTAAATGTCAAAGTCACGAAAGCCTATCATGTCTACATCATCAATTGTTGTATTAAGTGTTGGGTGCATGTGTGCTCTATGCTCCCATTCAAATAGTTCTACATGCAGGGGATTAGATCCCTGCGAGTTATTGTCGTCACTGCTTGTTCCAGTTGTAGTTTCTTCTAGAGTAGTGGCTCTATGTACACGTAAAGGGATGTAGGATTTTTTCAATTTTCCCCGTTGGTTATTTATTTCAGATGTAGAGATGTCAATGTTTGTTTGGATATGTCAAAAGGGTTTATAAAGCAAGAAGCTCTGTCTAGCATAAATCCTCATAGTGTATCGCATTTGGGGCGGGGACATCACTGTATCGGGGGAATACGGTGAACAATAGCAGGGGTTCTTCTTTGTAGCCACTGAGTAACTTTCCTTTGGCTGTTGTAGGACCAGGAACGAACAGCCTCAAAGAGGGAGGTGTTCTCCAATTGCAAAGGGCATTTTATGTAATGAAATTACTAGTATAATTCAAATTATGAGTAGCAATATAACACCAAATAACAAAATATTTCAGAATAATGATCTCAATATGCAATTGTAATAGCTTCGCCACTTCAAGGGGGCAACCTCCAAACCATATAATAAGACTCAAATGCTCAAATGATAATAAACTACTACCTATAATCCTCTATATATACTATTCATATGTTATGGCCATTACCCAGGCCGACCTATTAAGCATGAGAAAGTATAAATGATATAATAAAATGATATGGTAAGCCACAAGTCAGCTACTCATATCCTAATACAAGCAATAGGTTAAGGGCGTAGCATGCCCTTCCCCTTCAAACCAACGTTGTCCTCAATGTTGAATAATCATAGATGTTGCTGCAGAAAACCTTCATCCTCCCAGGTGGCATCTTCTATGCTTAGATTCTTCCACTTGATCAGATATTCCTTAATGTCTCTGGTTCTCAGCCTCTTAGTACGTGTTTGCAGAATCTTCTCTGGCTCCAAAATGATTCTTCCTTCCTCGTCAAGTTCTGGTAACTCTGTCTAGGCTTCAAATTTCTAAAACATGGAATACTAGGTGTATGTGTGAAGATGGAGGCAACTCTAGTTTATAAGCAACACTACCAATTTTATGTAGAACCTAATTAGGGCCACAGTATTTAGGAGCAAGTTTGTTGTCCTTTTCTGTTGCTTTAGAGACATCTGTTTGTAAGGCTGGAGACATAAAAAAACCCAATCACCAATTTCAAAATGTCTTTCACTACGATGTTGATCTACTTGTTGTTTCATCCTGTTTTGTGTTAATGCTAATTTTTTCTTCAAACTAGCCAAAACTTCTTGTTGATGTTGAATGTGTTCCTCAACATCTATGACCTTAGTTTGCACCCTTAAGGAGGAAGTGATAGAAGGTGGATGGTAACCATATAATGCTAAAAATGGGGTCATTTGAGAAGAGGTATGAAAAGATGTGTTATACCACCATTATGCAAGTGGTAGCCATTTAATCCATCTTTCTTGCTTATTTGATACAAAACAACGTAGATACCCCTCTAAGCATTTGTTGACCACTTCCGTTTGCCCATCAGTTTGAGGATGATAAGATGAACTGTGAGCTAGCTGAGTACCCAAACATGAAAATAATTTCATCCAAAAACTACTTGTGAAAATAGGATCACGATCACTTACAATTATCTTTGGGGTTCCATGTAGCTTTTGAAATGTCTCCAAAAAAATAGCTACGACTGTACTAGCTACAAATGGATGTGATAGGGCACAAAAATGGGCATATTTTGTGAGCCTATCCACAATCACAAAAATAACATTCTTACCCTCTAAACAAGGCAATCCAGTGATGAAATCCATGGAGACCTCCTCCCATCTCTGGCTAGGAATTGGTAAGGGTTGCAACAAACCTGGTGTCTTAATTGTTTCCCCTTTGTTCTGTTGGCACACTAAACACTTTGATACAAAATTTTGTACATCCCCCTTTAGTCCTTCCCAAAAGAATTCTCTTTTTATTCTATGATATGTCTTCAAAAACCCAGAGTGTCCTCCAACAGGCGAGGCATGTAACTCTGCAAGAATCTTATGCTTCAACTCAGAATCTTTACTCAATTATAACATGTCCTTGTACCATAGGGCATTACCCTTCCACTCAAATTTTTTAGATGTCATAGATCCTTGCTTGATATTCTATATTAAAGATTGTGTATCCTTGTCTTGATCTCATTCCAATCTTGCTTCATCCACCCAAGCGGCCGTCAACATGGACATTCCACATAGTAAGGCATCTGCAGATGTATCCTTTCTAAACAATGCATTAGCTACTACATTCTCTTTACCCTTTTTGTATATGATTTCAAAATCATAACCCAACATTTTTGTTACCCACTTTTGTTGTTCCTCAGATGATAACCTTTGCTCCAAAAAGTATTTGAGACTATCATGATCAGTTTTTACCTTGAAGTGTCTACCCATGAGATAGGGCCTCCATTACTTAACCGCATGAAGAATAGTCATCATTTCTTTCTCATAGACCGTTTTGAGTAGATCTTTTCCTTTGAATTAGTGACTCTCAAATGCAATTGGTCTTCCTTCTTGCATTAGAACTGCTCCCAATCCTGATCTTGAAGCGTCACATTCAACAATGAAGGTTTTTGAGAAGTTGGGAGTAGCCAAAACTAGGGTGCTACATAAGGCTTCCTTCAGCTGCTCAGAGGATTTAGTGGCTAATTCTATCCAATGGAAGGCATCCTTCTTTAGCAATGCAGTGAGTGGGGTTGTTATTCTACCATATCCCCGCACAAATCTTCTGTAGTACCCTGTTAGTCCTAGGAACCCACGAAGATTTTTGAGAGTTTTGGGTCTTGGCCATTCCACCATAGCTTTGATCTTCTGAGGATCAACTTTGACATGGGATACAATGTGACCCAAGTACTCTACCTCTTATACACCAAAATAACATTTAGATGGCTTTGCATAGAGAGTATGTTTCTCCAAAACTTCCAACACTTTATTTACATGTTGTAAGTGTTATTCCCATGTCTTACTGTAAATCAATATGTCATCAAAGAAAAATAATTCAATTTTTCTTTAAAATGGCTTGAAAACAATGTTCATCAAGCTTTGAAAGTTGAAGGTGCATTTGTAAGACCAAAAGGCATTACCAAAAACTCATAATGGCCCTCATGAGTCCTGAAAGCTGTTTTATGAACATCTTCCTCTTTTATTCTAATTTGATGGTACCCCGAACGAAGATCTAATTTTGTGAAATAAATAGCACCATGCAATTCATCAAGTAAATCATCAATTACTGGAATAGGAAACTTATCTTTGATGGTATACTTGTTGAGTTCTCGGTAATCTGGACACATCCTCCATGTTTCATCCTTCTTATGTACCGTGACCAGTGGGGAAGAATAGGCACTCTGACTAGGCCTGATGATACCTGCCTTCAACATTTCCTGAACCATTTTCTCGATCTCACTTTTCTGGGAATATGAGTATCTGTATGGTCTGATGTTAGGTGTTTGGCTCCCTGTAATCAACTGAATGGCATGATCATGATCCCTAACTGGTGGTAGTCCCTTTGGAATTGCATCAAAAACAGATGAGTGAGCATCAACAATCTTTTGAAGATCGGGTGGCATTGAAGACTCTGTATTTTGTACTTCTATGGAAAATAACTTTGCTATAAATCCATCTACTCCTTTTCTGAGAACCTTCTGCATCTTATGAGAGCTAATAATTTGTGGAGACTTAGCTACCATCCCATTCAATTGTATTGTCCTTTCATCTGAATGAAATCGCATGAACAATTCTTGGAAATTCATCTCTATAGTACCTAAGGTTGTGAGCCATTGGACACCCAAAACAATATCTACCCCTCCCATAGAAATAGCAAACATAGGTGAGTCTAACATGTAGTCTCCCATAGAAAGTTTGATACTATGGCATTTTCCTGTGCACTTGACTATCCCACCATCCGCAATCATAACTTGCATTTTTGGAGCTGGGTAAATAAAACAATTGAGGCGGGCAGCTAACTTACTATTTATGAAGTTATGAGTACTCCCCGAGTCAATCAACACTGTCACCTTCTATTTTTGAGATAGACAATAACCTTGAGTGTTTGAGGAGTACTAATACCTGAAAATGCATGGCAAGAAATTGTAGGTTGGTGATCCTCTACTTCCTCTTCTACTGGTTCCTCAACATCTCCTATAATTTCAGCATCCTCATCATCCTCATTACCTCCGTTAATATAGAACAACTTCTTCTTAGCACATTTGTGTCCCAGTCCATATTTGCTATCACAGTTAAGGCATAATCCTTTTGCTCTCTTTTCTTCCATTTGTTGAGGAGTCAGTCTAATTGGCCTAGAAAATGAAGGGGAAGAGATACTACAATCTTTGGTGTTAATCAAAGGTGGCCTCCTACTACAAAGAACTTTTTCCTCTGCTCGACGTGCCGTGATAATAGAATCAGAAAGCTCGAGTGGATTAAACATACGTACCTCATGCTCGATGTGGTCCTTAAGACCCCCAAGAAATAGGTCATTCAGATTCTCTTCTGGTATATTCTCCACCCTTAAGGATAGGTTCTGGAATTGATGCACATAATCTTTGACTGATTCTATTTGTCGTAACTTTGCTAATTGACTAAAGTAGTTCTCTGAAACACTGGAACTATAGTGCAATTGCAACTCCTCGGTAAAAACTGTCCAAGTGACACCAAGACCATTCTTCTGCCTCTGAGCACATAACCATCGATACCAAACGAATTGGTCTGGTTCAAGATACAGGAATGCCAAAGTCACCTTTTGTCCTGATGGTGTTTGATGTAGCTCAAAGAAGTTCTCCATTTGATTTATCCGATTCAGTGGATCTTTACCATCAAATTTGCGCATATCCACTTTCAGCGTCATGTTCCGTGGTTGCGAATAAGTTGGATTCTGATTGGGCTGGAAAAGTGATCCAACATGGTTATTTTGTCCATTATTTTGAACTAAAGATCCTCCTTGGTTGATATGGGATGGATTTGGGCCATACTATTTACCCTTTACATGTTGCATGATATCATCCAACCGATGATTGATTTGGGTCATGTCTCATTTAGAGGCCATCTTAGATTGTACATTTCGCAGCTCATACTCAAGTTGGCTCACCTTATGATCAACTGAAGTAAACCCTAGTGCTGAGGAATCTGTATTTACCCCTTCTGAATCCATCTCTTCAATGACTATCTCATCTTTATCTGGGGTTTTACCTGGAGTAACCGGATTCTTTTTTGCTCTTGTGGAAGGCCCTGCCATGATATCAAACCTTAGGGTTTAGGGTTTCGATACAAATTCGGATGAACAGGAAAAAACACATAGAAGATACTAGTACTCTTTTTTTCAGATATTTTTGAAAGTGTAACGAACTTGAAAAATTCCACAATTTGCACCCTAGGGAGCGATTTTATGAAAAACCCTAAATTTGTAATAACTTGTGCAAAATAAATCAAAAAACTCTAAAATTTTCAGGGAACCTTACTTGAAATGTTTCACAAATCTGGTAAAAATATCTCCTGCCAATTCACTCTGGTTCAAAATATATATTGGAAACAAAAATTAGGGTTTTTGCCCAGATCGCAGCTCTAATACCACTTGTATTGAAATTACTAGTATAATTCATATTATGAGCAGCAATATAACACTAAATAACAAAATATTTCAGAATAATGATCTCAATATGTAATTGTAATAGCTTCGCCACTTCTAGGGGGCAACCTCCAAACCATATAATAAGACTCAAATGCTCAAATGATAATGAACTGCTACCTACAATCCTCTATATATATTATTCATATGTTATGGCCATCACCCAGGGCGACCTATTAAGCATGAGAAAGTATAAATGATATAATAAAATGATATGGTAAGCCACAAGTCGGCTACTCATATCCTAATACAAGCAATAGGTTAAGGGTGTAGCAGGACACAAGTGCCCAGGTGGGACACAAGCACCCACCATTCATGTCTAATTTGGGTGCTAGTGTCTGGTCTGTGTTTGTGACCCAATTCTGAATCTGGGCCATTCTGTGACTCTGTTTTGTTTCCAAATCTTTACTTTTCTACTCTGATTTATAAATTTTTGTTGTTGCAAGGGTGATTTTCTCACCTGAATGATGCCCTCCATTTGGTGTGCATGCGACGATTAGGTAGGAGTGTTGCAGCCCAAGTGATGGAAGACTGGATATCTGATATGCATATTTGCCTAATGGTTGCCTACAGAGGGCAGGGGATGTGCATTGATAGAAACCACATGCACATGCAAACAAGACAGGCTTACAGAAAAAGTGTTAGTGCTCACCAGAATGCTAGCATGTCTGAGTTGTCTATGTTGACCTGTGCATCATTGCATGTAGGGGTGTACTTTTTTTACCTGAGTTTCATCTAAGCCCAAACTTGAATACTCTTGGAGTGGCCAAGGGGCTTTATATCTAGCCATTGAAGTGTCCCATTTTTTTTGCAAGAAGGTTTCCTCACTACATTTTGAGTGGCGTTGCACATGGTTCAACAAGTTTTCATAGTTAGCTATAGGGTTTTTTGTAAGTATCCCGTATGTGTCTAACAAGCATGGGTCATCTTCTTGCGAATGATGTATCCTATATTTTCCACTCTCAGGGCCCCTTGGATTCCATGTCGTTACTAATTAGTCGAAGAAATTCTTTTCCACATCAAGTTGAATGGGGGTCATCCCAGTCTAGGACCTCCATGTTTCGTGCATTTGGAAGCCATATAAACCTATGGATATGAGCCGAGCCTTTGTGTTTCCATTCGTACCTTTATTTTCACAAAGAGGATCCATGTTGGAAAATGGGGTATGGGTGGTATTGTATGAAAATATAAGTGGTAGTGAGCTCACCTGTACCATTAGTTGGTGCAATGTAGTTTTTTTTAAGCACCTCCTTGCAAAATATTTTAAATATTTTTTCCATGTATGCAGAGATGATATCGGGGTGCATGTTCAAGTTCATGTTTCTCCATTGTTGGCCAGTTTTTGTGGGTGGTGTAGGGGCTCCTAGAATTTCTCTATGTAAATCTGGCCATTTAGTATATGATGCACTTAAAGTGAAGAAAAGCGTAGGGCTTTCTAGCTGGGTTATCATATCTATGAGTTCATGTCTGCGCTTGCATCAAAATGATTTAGTTCCTCGTAAATTAGACCCAAAGCACATTAGTTTCTCTTCAATGTGGGCATCTGGGTAGTGTGCAAGTTGCTAGCGTAACAACGAAACCATGGTAGGTAAGTTGTCCCCTATATTTTTTTTGTGAAAACAACATATGTTGATTGGCTTTTGTGGTGCAACATAATGTTGAGAATGAAGTAGCGAAAGCGCGGATGGATTCCAAATATTTTATCATGGTAAAACGTGCATTAGGTGCAATGTGTATTCATGCATGTGAACCATTTTGATCCGTGTTTGGTGGAACAATGGAATCCCTGTAGGGAACAATGTTGGAAAAGCCATAGAGAGCAAACCCTTAGTGTTGTATTCATTGACTGTGGATGAACCAATGTGTGGCCACTCAATTGACTGCAGTGGAGTTTGTTTTTTTCCTTCAATGAAATTTGTTATTTAGTCAACTTCCGAAGTGGTTGGAGGGAGGGATGACACAAAAGATGATGGTTGTCGCTCATGGGTATGTGGTGGGGAACTTGGGAGAAGGTCTACTTCTAATTCTGCTTCAACATTGTCACTGGGATAGTTGAATTGAAGTGTGGTAGGGAAGTAGATATATCAGTACTGTGAGGTGGTAGGTAATGAAATGCAGTGTGGTCTAGGACAACATCCTTATAGTAAGGGTCATGAGCAATTTTGAATTGTAATGCAGCTAAAACACAAGATCTAATTACAAAGCATTTGTAAGCTTTATTTGTTGATCATACGATTCTTCGGATAATTAAGATGTCCAAGTCTACGACGCACCAAGGCAAGTATTTAGTTATGGATGAAACATCTTGGGGGAAGCATATGGTGTGGCCCCTATATTTGTATTGACCACCTATAGCGTGAGTCACCTGCAATATTGGGTTAACCCTTGCTATCAACATTTCCTCAACTTGTGTAAGTGAGGATAAAACCTTAGGTTACGGGCCCGGGTCCATGTTATTCAAACTTGAGAAGCGGCGATCATCTTTTTCAACAATGCATTTGCAACAGGTATTGGCACCTTTGTAAAGCCTTATACATAGCCCAACATATAATTCATTACAACATGAACATGCGTTTGGAGGTGGGAGGTGATCTAATCTTTGGCAAAATTGGCGTTGTGTATATTGGAGTGAATGCCTATTTGGAGTGTGTTCTTCAACAAGGTTAACATGGGTGGCTACATAGGTTAGTGCATGTGTGTCCAGATTTTGTCATTTCATGCAAGCTATATGACGACGATGTTCATTTAGGATTGTTTTTTTTTACTACATACCTCAACTGAGCCTTTGCATTTTTCTTAGCTCGTGTCAGGCTTGTGCAAAATGAGAAAAAATGGTAATAGTAATTAGGTATAGAAGATAGTTAATGCGTGCAAAAAGTAGTACTTTTGTTTGTTTGACGTGAAGTGTAACACTGTATATCAAAGCATCATTTTTTGTTTAATAATGCCGATGGTGTTTTCATTATTATTATAGAGTGCAAACTTTTTTATGTGCAAGACATGTGCAACAAGAAAATGTGCATGCAACAAATAGAACCAAACTTACAAATGCAAAAACCTATATGTGGAGTAGGTGGTATACCAAGTATGTATTGGAAAGTTCCTAACATTGTGTGTGTACAATATAATATGTTTTCTGAGATAGTGTAGGATTTTTTTCATCAATACATAGTTAAGGGGATGCGAGGAATGCATCTAGTGGGGATTAATGCATGTTGAAAGTCATGTCCTTAACTATAGTGACAACAGTGCACTGGGCTTTTTCTTCTGACTTGTAGACCTCTAACTTCGTGGATATTTTGAACATGTAGCAGTGGAATAGAATTGGCTTAACAACAGGCCAAAACATGTCAGGTGTTGGAGCAAGAAGTTGTAGCTCCTATGTTGATATACCCATGATCGATGTAGCAACTTCATCAAAAGTAGTTACCCATGTTGTTGCTATGTCATCCTCAATGATGAAGTGTAACGCATATTTGTAGTCACAATTAGAGACATCATGCTTACATTTTTGGCAATACCAAGAGGAGTTTACAGTTAGATCAAGTTTTTTCTTGCATTGGTTGTTGTTAACAATTGATGTGCAAGATGGATAGCTAAATGAGGACATATTCATGTGTATAATTGTTGCTGTGGTGGAGAAGGTGGGTGTTTTACCTAGTTGCAAGGAGGATTTTATGCCCGCGATATCAGTTTCCTCAATTTTTTCAATACTCACTGAAGGGTATGCAGTTGTTAAGTCGAGCAAAGTAAACCATGCATGCAGTGCATGAGCCTCAGTTATATCAGGATCAATGAAGATTTGTGTATTAGGGCCCCTGGCTAATGTTGTTCCTTTGAAAGATGTAATTTTTTCTCTCTTAATTGCAAGAATTGGTCTTAATGGTGTCTGTGAAGCACATAGTTCACTTAGAAGTTTTCCCTCATTATCACTGAAAGCACCCCATAATGTTTCCTCAATACATAGTGTCGAGTTATCACTAAGTAGGACTATGCGTTTGTGGTTGAAAGTACTATCACTTTTCCTTATAGTGGAGGGGGAAATAATGGATAATGCAATAGCGAGTAGGTCAATGGTGGATTTGGCGGGGGAGGAGTTGATTTCTGCTATTGTTTTGAAATGGAAAAGATATTGAGGTATGTCCGCGGATTGATTTATACTGAGCTTTATAGAGGATTCCAAGACTAGGATGATGTCCTAAGGAGTTGTGGAGTTGTTGTAATCTTTTTTTGCAATCCACAAGGTGCCTCCTTTGATTGTGTATGTTTTACCTAGTTATATTTGGTTGTAGTAGGAAGCTGCAACTTGTTCAAAAGAAGTCACCACTATATCTAAACTACTTTTGTCAATAATGTCAAAGCTAAATACCTTCCCTGTGTGTTTTTCTGTGCTATATTTGTTTAGGTAGCCTTTTTTGATGACCCTGCCTTTAATAGTCCAAAGGCTTTGGTAAGGATTTAACAATTTTATTGGCGTGAGTTGCATGTAGTCTACAGGGCATCCTTCATGAGTAGTTGGTGCCAAAGTATCAGTGTGGGATGTTGGCATGTGTATGGTCGGTTGGGGAGGCACAACGTTGGAGGAAATGGAGCCTGTGATGGTGGTGGTTCTTAAACAATAAAATACAACCGAAAATGAATGATCAAATGCAGCTAACGTAAAGTATGAGGGGGTACGCGCTAAACCATAAAGTCTGGTAACCAATTTATTGTCCACATAAAGTGTTTTTTAAGGACATAAGCACGCAAACATATGTATAATGGGTAAGATGTTCATATAACACAACAATTTTCACGCTTATTCAAAGTAAAGTACAAACCATATATACGGAAACTACAATGTATATCTCATGAAAGGAAATATACAAAAATTTTCTAGGGGGTTTTAAAATGGAACAAGTACAACATATTTATGTAAACATAGGTTTTTCAAGTCAATCCTTCAAAAAAAGGTTTCTATGGGTTAGTATAAAAGAGGTGGGCATATGTATGAGCATTGCAAAGTCATAGTAGGGGTGAGGTAGGGGCTAAAATTATAGGGACGCAAGGTAATAATTGAATGCAACTCTAATGCAGTGTTCCACACCACTAGAGTAGTATTGGTCATAGCTTAGTGCACGAAGGAAAGTGTACAATGATTCAAGCCTAAGGTACGTTGCATCTACCTTGTGCATCGTGTCTAAGACAGTGGTTAAATCACTATCGAGAACCATCATTGATAGGATTAGAGACTCTGTTATCCTACCAGAAATGGTTGAGCATGTAGTTGCAACAAAAGTAGCCAAAGAATGGACATAAGTTACAAGCAGTGGTTGGACACTTTGCATTAAGCTCTGGTTTTTTGTTTCATGGGTTGCATACAACTAAGGGGACCCATTTGAAGCTACCAGATCAATAGGAGGGCTCTCAAAAATGGCACCAGAGTTATCATCAAACATCGTGATAATGGATGTACTTCCATTTGGAGTGGCCATAGTACTTGAAAATAGCAAGCAACTTTGTTTAGTATAAAACATTTTTCTACTGATAGGTACAAAAATATATATACATATATATGTTATGAATTTTAATAATTTATGTAGCATTGAAGGTGGAAAAAAAGGGATATTACAGAATAATTTTTTTTGGACCGTGATAACTAGACATCTTGAGCCTGCATACTCCAAATCCTAGACATTTCATCTATAACATTTGTTTATTCAGAGATTGTATCTCTAGAACATGCAGTATAAGTCCCCATCATGTATACCCACAAGTAAGAAAAAAAATTGAAGCCAATTATATCTTTGATTGACCAGGTAAAAATCTATCGTTAAGGGCAATTAATCTACCAGTGCAAATAAGCTAAAAAATATTATCAATCATTTAAATTCTTGGTATATTTGGGGTGTCTAATTTAAAACTACTTTACACCCTGTAATCAAATATAAATATGTCCAGTCAAATGGGATGAACTCACCAACAGTAAGGCAACCCATGTCTCTAACAGACATGTCACAACAATATAATGTAACAATAATGGAGCTTTTTATAGTCTTATTATTATTATCTTTGGCGTTATTCATGTATAAATCTACAGTATAAATTTTACAGGAAAAGCACTCATAATGGTTAGTCCAAAGACAGGACCATGATATTTAGTGAATGCCATGCAATTGAGATGGAGATGTAGTAAAAACAACATTTCAGATATGAAAAATGCTCTATACATTCTTTTCAATTAAAGAACTCTGCTCAAGAATTCAAAACATTGCAAAAAACATTGGCTCAATGAAATTGAAATTGCAAAGCAAATTACTGTCTGATTATCCAATTTGAGGTAACATAATGTACAGATGTCATTACAAGGGATTATTCAAAGTAGACGCCTTCCGAATAATAATAGTTTTCAATAATTTTGATAAATCTTCAACACACAAAAATAAATAATACAAGGCAACCGATAGCATGAATTATAAAACTAAATAGTTATAAGTGACCTTCAAAAATTCAAATCAACCTATAATGTTCAGGAAGAAGTTTCATGAACATTGTTTGTGAGAACGATGTATGTAAAGATTTTTCAAACCAAAAAGAGAAAGAATAATACTCGCAATAGCGCACACTATTATAAATTTGTGGTTTACAGTCATTTGAAGGTAGATTACGACACTTTTTTTGTGAGGAAGATTTGTGATTACTAGAAAATGAGCAGGAGAAAAGAAATACAATTTATGGAGACATGAAAATCCAAATCAAATGTGAAAATATTGTTGACAGCTGTGAATTCAAGGTCATGAATACAAGAAAAATTCTAGACATGGGGACTAAACTCGTAATTTACTAAACTCGCAATTTACATTCTAATAAAAGTGTGCGTGGGCATATGACAGTGAGACTAGAGGAGTCCCTTAAGACAGGGAGAAATAATGCAATTTAAATTTAAGAAAAATATGCCCCCACGAGTTGCAAAGGATTTTGAGCCTCCAAAAGATAAATATGTGAAAGAACATAACCAACAAATTAGTGATTTTTGACCTGTAGAGTCTGAAATGACAGTACAAAAGTCATGGGTTTCTACTTTTTAGCGGTAGGGCATTACATGCATTTGTTGCAATCGAATGATGTTTTGGACTGAGTTGTCCTCTCATCCTTTATATGCTATGACATATGCCAAGACAGGTAGTTGCCTACTCTTTGAAACTGTTCTGGTTATGTGATATCAAAAACCAAAAAAAGTAGATAGTGACTTAATTATACAAAGGGAGCATAATAAAAAGGCCACAATGACATAGTAACAAAAATATAATTCGCAAACCTCTTATATTTCTGAGCTGTGGTGTATATGAGGAGAGAAGGGTGTTGCAGGTGCTGACAAAACCAATCCAGTGGAGGTGGTGTAGGATGGAAACTTAAAAATGAAGGGGTGTATTTATAGACAGAGATAGTTTAAGCAGTCATGTGAGAGAAGGACAACAACTAGAAGAAAATAAACACATAAAGGCAGCTATAATAGATCCACTACTGTTTCAACAACTAACAGTTATGACATGAACAATTTTAGAGTCATTGATTGGATATGCATGTAGGAGGGCAATCTTGCATATTACAGAGTTATAATGGCGGCTATATGTCCCCTGCAAATTGTTGGATGTAATATCCAAAAATTAAATGAAAAATCCAATTGAGAGGGTATTTATGCACCATGTTGCATATGTAGTATCAGAGACAAATGGGACTGTGGAGTAGGCAGCTGGGAGGGTGGGTGGAGTAGCTGCAGCTGGCACAATTACTTTCCATTGTTTTTTGAAAGGTTGAAACATGTACATTGTCTGCATTGGTATTTGGTTCAGACCTCCTCCCTCCGGATAATATCTAATCCCACCATAAAATGTTATATGCAGTGTGTTGCCAGAAATTGACACTTTCCAGCAATTCCTTCTTCAAAGTAAACACCTTCCGCCGAATTAGTAGTGACTCTAAAATCACATTTTCTATATATATATATGTATATATACATATGTATGTATATACATATATCTATATATATCTATATATATGTATATATACATATGTATATGTATGTGTATATATATATATATATGTATATATATATATATTATATATATATATACATACATATATATATATATATATATATATATATGTATGTATACATGTATATATATGTATACATGTATATATATGTATATATGTCTACATATGTATACATGTACACATATGTATATATGTGTACATATGTATACATATATGTATACATATGTATATATGTACACACACACACACACACATATGTATGTATATATATATATATGTATATATATATATATATATATATATATGTACACATATATACATATGTACACATATATACATATGTAGACATATATACATATATATAGAAATTGACACTTTCCAGCAATTCCTTCTTCAAAGTAAACACCTTCCGCCGAATTAGTAGTGACTCTAAAATCACATTTTCTATATATATATGTATATATACATATGTATGTATATACATATATCTATATATATCTATATATATGTATATATACATATGTATATGTATGTGTATATATATGTATGTATATGCCATATATATATATATATATATACATATATATATATATGTATATATATATATATATGTATACATGTATACATATGTATATATGTACTACATATGTATATATGTATACATATGTATATATGTGTACATATGTACATACATATGTACATATGTGTACATATGTACATACATATGTGTACATATGTACATACATATGTACATATGTGTACATATGTACATACATATGTACATATGTATGTACATATGTATGTACACATGTACACATATGTACATATATGTACATATGTGTACATATATACATATGTATACATATGTATACATATGTATACATATGTATACATATATATATACATATACATATGTATACATATACATATGTATACATATATGTATATGTACATATACATATGTATATGTATGTATACATATATATATATATATATATATATATATATATATATATACATATATATGTGTATATATATACATACATATATGTGTATATATATACATACATATATGTACATATATATCTATATACATATATCTATATATATCTATATACATATATGTATGTATATATACACATATATGTATGTATACATATATGTACATGTATATGTATATGTATATGTATATGTATATGTATATGTATGTATGTATGTATGTATGTATATATACATACATACATACATACATACATACATACATACATACACATACACATACACATACACATACACATACACATACACATACACATACACATACACATACACATACACATACACATACATATATATCTATATATATACATATTTGATTCTGAATTGAAATTGTGTAGGGCTCACTATGGGGAGATAAGCCCAACAATCTTCCACCACCGCCTCCAGCTGTCATGTTTGTTGTTGCGGTTTAAGTTTCTAGCTTGATTTTATTTTTCGGTTCTTTGTTTTGTTCGCCCTCTTTTTTTATTGAGGTCCGCACTTTTATATTGTTTTGATTGGGCTCTCTCTTGAGGCTTTGTTGACTCGATATGATTGGTATTATAGGGTGTGATTGTGTCCACCCATCTTTTGTACCATCAACATTGTAATTGGTTGTTAATATTTATAAAAGTGTACTTTTCAATAAAAAAAATTGTGTATATTTTAGATTAAAATATATACATAATTTCAATCCAGAATCAATTTTTTTATTTTTATTTTGTTTTGTAAGAGTTGTTAATTCAATAAAAATGAAAATTAATTTGTTTTATATATTACTTTGTTAAATGAGGGCTTCCCTCTTATAAGGTTTATAGGAGAATAAAAATCTTATTCCTTCAAATTTAATTTTATTTATAATTAGTATATTGATGATTTATTATTTTTTATTTAGTTTATTATTAGATGGGTAAAAAGTGAAAGATTAACATATTTGTATTTGGTATTAAGGACAATTTAATGAATATACTTTATTAGATATGTGCAAAATGGAAGGATAAGATAATAAAATTTGGTATCAATAAGGACAATTCTAAGAATATATTTTTCATCGAAATCAAAGACAAATAGCATTCAAATATTTGTAAAAATAATATATATATATTTTTTTTGGACATTAGCATGATGAAGCTTGGTTCATTATTTATTGGTCTACTTGTATTTAATTGATATGGTGTAGTGGTTTTTGTTTTGTTTCTCAATATTTTTTTACTATAGTTTTTCATTTGTATTACCTAATATTGTTTAGTGGAATATTGTAGTTTTATTGATATGGTGTAGTGGTTTTTGTTTTGTTCCTCAATTTCTTTTTGACTATAGTTTTTTCATTTTTATTAGCTAATATTGTTTAGTGGAATATTATAATTTTTCATTTTTATTAGTTAATATTGTTTAGTGGAATATTAGTTTATTTGCTACTCTTTGTAGATAAATTATTTAATGTTTTTGTTTTTGTTTTGTTTCGAATATTCAACCATTATAATTTGTGATTAACTCTCAAAGTGAAAACTCATTTTCCCTCCTTCATATATTAAAAAACTTTATTAGTAATCTTTATAATAAAATTAAGGATGAACGATTGTCTATAATTTTTTATAACTACTTCAAGAAAATTAATTTAATTTAAAGGATGTTAACATCATCATCATATATAATAAATTCAACTATGATATAAACACTATTAATAGTTTCTCCAAACTAGCATGGTGTTAGTGTATTTCTGTGTGTATTAATCATTGGTCCAAGTTAGACTCTTGTTGGTGTGTGTTTCTTTTGTTGTTCAACTTTTGGCATGCCTCCCTTTGTGTTTTGTGAGATTTTTCATTCTCTTAACCTTGTATTGTTCCTTACAACTTTATTTTCTAGTTATCAAACCTTTGGTTTTTTGTTTTTTCTTGTTTTTCCCATGTTTCCCTCTTCATTGGTTTTCCTTTTTTGGATTTTTCACCATAATGTTATTTGTAGGGTTATGGTTCTTATTTTTGTGGGGCCTTTTGGTCCTTTTTTGTGGCCCCCAGGGTTTCATGTCCATTTTATCAACTTCATTGGTTATTGTGTGTTGATTTGTGTGCCAATAGGATGTCGATTAAGTTTTAGAAGTTTATAACTATGTAATTCCCATTAATTCACAAACCAAAATAGATTTTTTTAATTTTTAAAGGTAAACCAAGTCATCTTGGCAAGGGAAGGTAAACACGCACAATAGAGGTAATAACAGGATCAAAACAACATTCACAGTTGCCTAAGTCTTGTGGAATAGTTTTAAACATGTTACAATGCTCTCAATGCTTTATTATAGTTCCATTATAGTTTTCTAAGGTTTACATCTTGCAAGTGTATCTGTGTTCACTTTACAAGCCTCAAACTCTAATTTGAAACTTGTGTTTACTTTATGATTTTTCCATGGTCTATTTTCAAGGTGACATGCACTTTATGTTTTACTAAGTGTGTGCATGTAAAATAAGTAGAAATGAAACTAGAACTTAATAACCGATAAATCTTAATCTACATCTAATACAACTACATCAAGATAGAGTGTAAAAGGAAGGAAAACATGAATTGCATAATCAAAACATGAAAACATAAACATCCCTTGATTGTTGGATTTTCTCTCGATATGTCGATGTCTCGTTGAACTGATGTGTGCAAGACGAGGGCAGTGTTTGGTTAATTGGCAGGGGGATGTTAATGGAGTAAAAATCCCATCCAATTTGGCACGAGCCACATTAGGATCTCCTCTTTGTTCTCAAACAAAGGGTTTGACAAGATATTTCTCAAAGACAATGTCTATGTATGTCTTCCAAGGACATAGTGTGTATTTCTTACAAGGACATGGTGTGTATTTCTTACAAGGACATGGTGTATATATAAGTCTATTTGGAATCCTAGATGTGTAAGTCTTACAGGGACATGGTGTGTTTTGGGATGGGGTAGAGGGTTTCTTTTATAGGCTTATCTTCTTAGGAAGAGTTTCATTTTTATGCATATCGGATAATGGTAGAGTAGGCCTAATCCTAGTTAGGTAGAATTGAGCTTGGCTAGGTAGGATTTAGAGCAATTAAATGGGATTGGTACTCCATAGGCCTTGGATGGGGATAAAGGAGGCTTAATTAATCAATTGGAGATTAATTAATGTGCATGGATTAGACTGTATAAGCTATTTGAGAGGTTCTAGAGTAAATAGATGATGTTACATTGGCGATTCGGAGCGGGATTCAATTAATGATGTATCGTTAATTAATATAAGACGGGGGTTCCTAATTAATTAATAATAGGTTATTAATTAACAAACAAAGGGGATTTTAATTAATGAAATGTCATTAATTAGTATTTGAAGGAGGATTATAATTAATTAATGAAAGGTCATTAATTAGTAAATGAAGAAGGTATTAATATGATTTGAGTTCCTTTAGACTAAATCTAATGTGGTGAACTTTAGGTGTCTAAACTAAGCCTAATTAAAGGTTACATTAATTAAAACTATAGGTTTGATATTAAGCTTTTATTGGGGCTACTTAACCATAAATTATACCCATCACTGAGCTACCATACTCAAAACATGACCCCAATAAACTTAATTATGTGTGCACACACCTAATGACTAATTAAAAATGTTTCTAGACTTGATCATACCTCACTTAATATTTAAACTACATACTCCCTTCAAAAGTGTAGGAAGAATCCTCCACCATACGATCAATCTGATCTTTGTCATTAGATTGAACTATCCTCCACCATGAGATTAAACTAATCTCAACCCTCCATTCCAATAAATCCTTAAATATATTGATGATGTCTATAAATCCATCTTCATTAGCCTTCAAGGCTCATTTGAGTCTATAAATTATAGGGAAGAAGAGGTAAGAGTTGGAGATATGATGTAGGAGCATCTAGGTTCACATGAAATCATTTATCAATAAAAAATAATTGAATAATTGGAATCAGTTGGAAAATAAATTTTGTTATGTGTTTTGTGTTGTTGTTAGGTTGTGTAATAAAGAAGTACATTGTCAGTGGTCCACAGAGTATAGTGTAGCATTTTGACAATCGTGTTTACATTTTGGAGTATTTTTGTGTTGTGGTGAAAGCCACAAATGTGTGTTATAATTTGTTTCACATCTATATATTGTTGGCAGATAACTACTCAAGCCTATTTTTTGTTTTCAAGTATAAAAAAGTTACCTCAAGCCACATAATACTAAGTACCTTCTTTTAAGGCCATTAAGTACTGTATATAAGGAAAATTGAAACAAATGCAAGAAAACAACAATAACAATGCAATACGAACCTTCCTTGAAGTTCTCTTACAACCTCAGATGAGATAACTAAAGTGTGGAATGGAGTACCACACTTGTTAGATCTCTTTGAATGATTTGGTTGTGCATGCTCCAAACTTGGTTCCAAATGGAAGAAGGATGTGCTATGAGCAATGGATGATAAATGGGCAGCCTCTCGGAGTGCAAATTCAAAATAGTAAATTGAGAAAGTGTTGCTGCAAATGCCTTAAGCTTCCAAGAGATCATTTTTTAAGGAAAGAGACTCTTATTTATAGTTGAAGGAGAGGCCATAGATTATGGATCAAGCTTTGAATGAGTTGCAAGTAAATGAATTCATTTTCTTGAATTAACAAGTTTATTTGGTCTGTGCAATTGGATGGTTTGAATAAGAATTTAAGGTGTAATGAATATTTAGTTGGATTTTGATTTTATTCCAAAAGGCGGTTATACGTGAATATGTTTATTCCACCTTTGTAGGGTTCTAGAACTTGAGTGGAGTGAGCTAGTTCAACTTGAGTGAGTTAGATGGTGAAATGGAGATGAGTGGAGGGTGAGTGGATAATTAGCTATTATTTATTTAAATAAGTAATTAAATTAGCTAAGGGGTATGAGTGTATATTTTATGCATAATAGAATTAATTAAATTAATTATAAAGGGATGTGGGTGAGTTCTAATGGAATGTGAGAGGGTAGTGGTCTAAAATGAATTCTAGAAATGATTTGGCACATTGTGAAGGGGATAGGGATAACTAGGAATAGGTATGTATTTTTAGGGTTTCTATAAGTACTATTAAATACACATAACACAATAATGTTATTTGTATATGTGAATATTTGATAATCACATGTTTGAAGTCAAAAAGTTTTAGAAAGGCTGACTAGTTGTGTATTGGGTCTTATGATGGGTCCTTTAGGAGTTTACATTTGAATTCCATAAGTTTAGGAGTCTTAGTGTGTTGCATTAGGTGGTTTATATTTCTATTTAAATGAATCCTGATTTCCATAGAGAGACAATTCAACAATGGGGTAATTCGGAGTTTTCATGAATCAAGTAGTTTGGTGACTGATTTTAAGAGCAAAGTATAGATGTGAGATTAATGATCTAAGAAGTGAGTTTGGTAAGTAAAATATGTGAAAGATGTAACCATCTGATTTGTGATATAAAATAACATATAAGAGAATGGTTGTGTGATGTACGATTGAATTGTTAGCGATCAATCTAAATGTGTTACTTCTCTAAATATATGAATTAAATTTTTTTTTTAGTTTAGTGCTCTAAATATGTGTTCATTTTATTTTTCCCTCCTATTTGTAATTTCAATTCCATTTGGTTTGTTTTTCCACGTGTATTATGAGGGCTACGAAGTGTAAAGTTACTCTTCAATGTGTTCCTAAACCTTTTATGTGTTAGGATAATAAAGCATGGCCATGGAGTGCATTACAAGGTGAAAGGCCTTCTCCATTAATGTATTCTCTTCTACTTTCTAAAAGTTTCTTATTTATCTCTTAGATCCTTTCTATATCCTTCAAACACGAGTTTATGGGTGTTCAGGTGTGTAGTCACCTATTTTTCATTTGAGGCACATGGAAACATCTATTGTGGAGCCTTCTTAGAAATTTGGACCAGTGAAACATATGTGACTCCTTTGACATATTTTTTCCCCTTCCAATAACCTTCACATTCCCTTGGTCGCCTCATTTTTCAATCTTACACACTCATGATCAAATCTAGGTTTCTCAAGAATCGTCTGAAGCCTCTACAGACATTTACAAATCCTTATTGTTTGACCCACATGTCAAGTTCAACCATCAATAAATGAGTTATTTACCAAACCCTTCTATCACCTACCTAGCTTGTCTTTCTTATTCACAATAGTCTTATTTTTAAATTATACACTTTTATTAGGTTATCTTGGGTGTGACATTCATGTTGGATTACTCAAGAAACTAATGAAGAGTCATATATATATAAATGACCCCTAATATCATTTTAAAGCTTTCATCACCTAAGCCACCTTGAATATCAATATACATGAGGCTTAAACACATACTAAATCTTGTACAAGAATTCCAATACTATCATTATTGATCTAAAGAACTCCCACAAAAAATACATGTTGATAAGTGTATCTTACCAAAAGAATTATCATCATAGTTGCACATTAATTCATCTATTCAGAAGATGGGTCTTAGGGGTTCTGGAGGAAATGGTTAGATGCACGCCTCCTGTTTCCCAAACATGTGATCGATTCCATGATGAAATGTCACAAGGATTATAAGAAAAAAAATGGGCAGTGTAATGGCTACAAATGGGTGTTTTCCTAGTTTATGATGTTGCAAATTTGTTTAAGGCAACTAGGAAAAATCAGATAGCATAATTACATAATCTCAACACTCAATTAAGTTTGGGAAAACAAGTTTTCAAGCGTGAGTGTCAAAAATGGTTGATGCAATTTTGGAAAAGTTTTGGATTGTTCTCTTTGATAAAGGAAGCCAAAATTGTGAGAGAAGTATGAATTTTGATGGAAAAGTATGTGGCGTAACTTGGACAGAGTTTCACCTTATATGTTATCACTAAACAAGGTTTTACCTTGAATAAATTTTTGCTTTGTAAAGTTTTGGTACACACAAATAATATGGGATATAGTTGGCCCTGGTTTGTTTAGGATTCCTATGGATTTAGGTTGTTCTCTGTTAGCATATGGATTTGCATGCATGCAAATGACATGCAACAGTGTGGGAACGAAGTCCCTCCTCAATGAAGGTGAGGCTGCCTTTATTGAAAACCAAAACTGTATTTACATCTATACATTCAAAATTGTATGTGGGGGGTGTTTTGGAACATCAATGGAAGAAAAGTGAATGAAGGAGATAGAATGAAATGAAAGAAAGGAGTGGAATGGAATGGACTGAAAGAACATGCAAGAGTTAGGGTAAAAACAGAGCCTAATATTGCTCTGAAGAGAAATGATGAGATAACCAACACAAATAAAAACGGAGTTTGAGTTAGCCACACAAGAACATGCAGAAGGGAACACACATGAGCAAGTAGATAGTCAGAGCTTGATCACTGTGAACTAGAACAACTGATTACTAATGTTGACAATAAAATCAAAGATAATATTTGCATGCAAGATTCAAACACCTAACATCTAGTGAACATAAGAACACCAAATGTTACAAGAGACAATGAACGAGACACAAAGTTCTTATTCTATTAATCCAAAATGTTTTTCACAAAGAACACAGTTTCTTCTTGAAACAAAGCTTGCACAAAAGTATTTTCTTCTCCTCTCTCAAAGTCCCCCTTTACAAATGAGCCCTTCACTTCCTTTTATAACCCAGAAGTTGGTTACAAAGTAGTTAGGGTTTTACATGCACATTAAATAGGGCACTTAAGTGACTTTGACTTTTTTCAACCAACCTTTAAAAAGTGACTAAAAATAGAAACCACTTAAGTTAAGAAGGGTCATAAAAGAAATGGGTACATGTGGACCCCACTTAAATGACTTGTATGCACAAAAGACATCCTAGTCAGCAATGTGCCGCCTAGATCAAGACACCCTAAGATCAGTGCCTTATCCATTGGGCCAAGAGTCTGCCTATCCCGATCGTATGGGAATGAACTCATTGACGGTGCTCTGCAATCCTCCAAATGACAAGAGTGCTGAGTTTGGAAACTTGAGCAATTCTTCCACCCCTCTATCTGAGCAATATCCTGGTGTGAGAAGATTGGTCTTCATTCGTATTCAATTCACAATTTTCCACATGCTCAGAGTACTTTTTCCATGGTGAATTATTCATTTGTCACGAGACCGTGGGTAGTCATTACGCCACCTTGGTTTATCAGAATCCAGCTTCTGGTCTTTCGCCATTGAGAAGATCTCCAAGAGCCAAAATTGTAGTTCACCTTCATCTCCTGGGTAATTGTTAGTGCGATCTAGTCTCCTCCAGCGTCATCTTCCTGAACTTGGCCGAATTGAGCCACTCTATATGGACCCTGTGATGTGCAAACTCAAGTATTTTCATGAACAAGTGACACGAAGACGATCTTGGCAAGTTCACGAATGTCTGGGAGTTTGTTTGTCAAGAGTGACCAATTCGACATCAAGAGCCTCTCCAAAATAGAAAATTGAATCCAGATGGGTTTGCACCCAATCATAGATTCATGCCGCCTCATCAACGACCCTCAAACCTTGGCACAAAGTTTGATCTATCCAACCCCTTATCATATGACTAATGATGTTATTTTCTTTTGATGCTGCAAGCGACCTCCTGATTAAGAATAGCCACCGGGACTAGAAGTTGGACATCAGATGGGATAAAGTTGATCAAATGTTGTATGTATGCCACGGATAAAGTTGATCTGCCACGAGCTACCGATTCTTCGCTTTTGAGCTAAGATGAGTGTGCCTTATACCTTTCCATTCGAGTTGAAGTATGACATCAAGTGACTCTCGAGCATGTTCCATGTTAATTTATAACGTTGATTTCCAGAGAAGCATCCGTGAGACCTCATCGTCTTGGACAACCATCTCCATAGACAATTAAATACGCAAACCCTGAGCAACAAAGCTGCTTACAAACCATCCATCATCAATAAACATCCGTGGACCATATGTATTGAAGATTCTAGCGATTCGAAACCTCAACATTTGCTCCCCTGTGGTAATCCATTGCCAAAGTCTCTGCGGTACGCATTTGTAGCAACTGCATCCAATCGGATTGACATTACCCCAATATGTTTAAACCTGAGGATGTTGAAGAGGATCTTCCATATACCTCACTAGTGCTTGTGAGAAAAAAAATTTGCCCCAACTCGCTTGGCCAGGCCAAGCATAATTTCAAGGTTCCCACCACATTGGTTTTGTCTTGAAGGATTTTGTATGAACAGGCGTTTTGATAGTCCTTGACAGGATTAAACAGGCCAAATGGTAGATCAGATGGACCTCCAACAATAGTGGCTCGACAACCTCATGCCTTATCATTTCAAACCTCGGATTGCCGAAATGATGTATGCTGGCATATCCAAAATCAACAAAAACGACATTTAATGGATCCGTTTCAGACAAATCCCTTTTATAAATACCATAAGCCAGGGCCGTGGCCGTGAAACAAACAAAGTGGGTTCAGGTTAACAATAGCGGCCGCATCTAGAACTGCCCTACGCTCAAGATCCGTGAAATATACGAGTATTCCAATACAGCAATCCACAATTTCCTTTTTTAAATTATTCTTGGCAATTCGCTTAATATTCGACAAAATCATCGCAAGAATCTGAGTGGAAGTAAACGAGCGGTACTCACCCAAATACTGCGCTTTAATCAGCAGGGGCCCATCGGGACCCTCCGTAACAGCAAAAGGAAGATTCTGCAGATTTGTTTGAAACTGACTTCTTCCTTGTAGCTACCGCATATCGCCAATTACTTACTCACGGCACCTTCCTAGGAGAATTTCAGTTCTATGCTTCACTGATACTGCCTGTGCAGCATGATTTCGAAAATCCACACCCACCCTCGCAACATCAGGGCGACAGACCTTCATTTCACCATCAATGAATCCACGATCCAGAACACACTGTAATCTGTTGCAACATTAGATGGAGCGCAAACAAGCATTCATGGTTTAGGGAAAAGTTTAGGAAGCAAGTGTGCGATCCATACTCTGAATAACATCATCGATTGATCCTGTGCCAATACTGTTTGCATTATTGTAGGATTGCATGTAGCTTTCAGGAGCAATTTTCTTAAGCATGTGCACCATAATAGTGCTGATATTACAAGATGAATAACATTCAACATTCCCCAGACTGTGTGTGTCCTTCCTGTCCCTGGTGGACCTTGCACCAAAGTGAAGGGGCCAGGGTTCCTGCCGTTTAGCAGACCCAACTCCATTTGTACCAGCTGCTGTGGACCATTGAAACTCCTATGAAGCTGGTCGATAAAAATTTGGTGTGAAACATTCAGGCATTGCTGGAGGCTGCTCCTCATTAAAAGTGCTCTGGCCTGGGATTTAAAATTGCTTTCTGCATTCTCATCCTTTGCATGCATGGAAAGCTTCTGGTGTTATTCTCCTTCAGATGCGTGGAAATCTTCCTCTGTCAATTTGTTGGCTTTTCCCTTACACCTCCTGCGTGGGAAAGTTTGGAGCTTGGTAAACCTCTTATGCATGTGTGAGAGATTTCTATCTTTGTTGTTAGTTTCCCTGCTTCGTGGCTTTTGATATGATTGTTCTCCTCCACGTGTGTTTCTCCCTTCTTCCTGCATGGGGGATTGTTGTCCTCTTTTCTTTTAATCTTTTTTCTTTTGAAAAATTGTTCACACGTGGAAAAGAATTCTCTTGTCTTTTATTTGAAAACATGCGCAGGGTTTGTATTTGGTTTGGCAGTGCGTGGAGTTCCTGGGACAGTTCTACCTCTCCTGTCTTTTCCTTCAACCAATGCGCAGGTATCTCTCTTGCATAATGTTAACAAAGTATTATGTCTTCCTGAAGAAAAAAAAGCTTCTTACTTTTTCCACCGAGTTTGATGGAGGAAGTTACGAGGATTAATTCAACTTCCTCTCATCCCGGGTAGTGGCTAAAGTGCCAGGGGGAAATGGGAAAAGTAATGGGCAATTGCCAAGGGGAATGGCAAAATGGGTTGGCAATGCAATTTCTCCATGTGGGAAATTGGGGAATTTTATGCCCATTTGCCAACCCATGATTTGGCAATTGGCAGAGGAAAACCCACGTGCGGGAAATTTGAAGGAAATTGCCAGGAAAGTGGAAATCTGGGTTTGGGATGCAGTTGGAAACAAAAGCTAACTTCCCCGGCACTAAAACTTGTCGGATGAACCTTAATTTATATTTATTTAATTAAATACTCCTTAAGTGATTTTTTTTAAAAAATTAATTTAATCAACACAAGGAGCAATTAATTAATTAATTATTAATTAATTATTTTAATGCGTTTTATAGCCTGGCGGGAAGAGTTCTTGCCCGAAAACCATGAAACACAAAGACCGAAACGATCACAAAGTATAAGACGATCGCAGGGAGTCCAATGAACCATGCAAAGTAATACTTTTCAAAATTTTCTAATTTTTAATTATTCAAGTGTTTTTTTAACAATTTTGCGTAGTCAAAATTGGCTGATAACAGGTCTCAGGAAAGCTTGTCTGAATGAGTTTATGTTTTAGAAAAAATGGTTAGGACTATAGGGATCAAAGTTAATACACATAGGGCTATAACCACGGACATTTGGTATTCCTCACGGGTTTAGGATACTAGGGTTTAGGGTTTTAGGGTTCAAGGGGTTTACTCGTTTAAGGTTTAGCCGATTCCCTAACATGTGCCAGCTTAAGGTTTAGGGATTTATGTGGTAGGGCTTAGGGCAATCGGATTTTAGGGTTTAAGCCCAAGGACTTCCCATGGTAAAGCGTTTAGGGTTTATATCCTTATCCAGGGCTTGTAATGACAAGGTGTAGGATTTAGGCTTATTGAAGGGTTTTTCGATTTAAAGTTTGATTATCTTTGACTAAAGAACCTGCATGTAAATTGGCTTAGTGATTTCGTTTTTACTTGATATAGTGTGATTAACATATTAGGGCTTATATTTCATGGTTTAGGGTCCTACATACTTAGGGCTTAGTAATTTAGGGCATACAAGGCTCAGGGTGTTAGGGTTTAGGGCAACATCGCGGTAGGGTTGAATGTTTAAGGTTCTCAAGAGGGTTAGGGAAGAGTTTAAGTGGCTTTAGGGTCTAGGAATCAATCAAATGGTTTAGTGGTTAAGGGGCTCAATATTTAAAATGGTTTAGGCACTATTCTAATGACCTAGAGTCTTCAGGGTATTCAATTGTAGAATTTAAGCACTATAAATCTTTAGGCATAAAATGAAATTGAAATCCTAAAACTTGACCTATTATTTCTTACCACATCAATTTTTTTTTTGTAAATATTGTAAAGTTAGCGCAAATAATAGGAAATAGCATAATAATAAATGATAAACTTATACAAGAAATGGTAGCATGTGTAAATAAAAGCATGAGTGTAGGTGACATACAATGTTTATACTACGAAAAGTGTACACGTTGTAGTGTGCTACGTGTTATAATGCGGTACACATTTTGCAAGTTCACTTTTTCCAAGCCATGCAGATCAAGGCTTGGTACAAAATGTGGTAGATTCCCAGGCCTGAGGTGATGACTAACACAAACATAGATGACAACTGACGTGTTTTCGTAGGAGAATGCAAAAACATTTATGACTCCATGTAAGTACGATCGATCGACATTTATAAAAAATTATAAGTACGCAAATGTAGATAAGGAAAGACTAGCACTTTCTAAGAAGATATAATTTTAGCGCAAAAAAATTTTCTGACTAATGCATGTGGGTTTTTTATATTATTTAGCACAAGTCTAGCAACTGTAGCCTTTTTAAGCTATTTTTTGCACATGGAAACAACATCTAGTGCTTTCATCGTATACACTTTTTTTAGCACATCAAAATTGAACATAAAAATGACTATACTATGCACAAAAAATGTCAAAAAAATTTCAAAAAGCTTGAATTTTTCCCATTGAAGATTTAAACTTGACAACACTTCACCTCCTTTATACACGCAAAGAATACTCAACACTACCAAACAATAACATACATGCTCAAAAACATAGAAATTTCAACAAATTGAAAGAACTTGCATGTAAAATGGTAAAATGAAGCTAAACTAAGAACAATAAATGAATGTGCATGAGACAAAGTAATGTCCCTCAGGGTTTGCCATATGTATGCATGTTAAACTTAAACTAAGTTAATTATATGAACCAAACACTAAATAGATCCTAACTTAGCTTAATTCAAGCAAATACATCATGATAAAGTGGAAAAAGGAAGCTAGTTAAATCACAAAATATGAATCTATACTAAGTGCAAACCTCTTTTTTATTTTTTGATGTGCTTTGGATATAGGTATTTCCTTAGTGAGCCAAACATAGACCACACACGATTAATGATTTCTCAAGTAAAGAGGAAGATATCTCATCAATATGGCTTAATTGCCATTTTGATTCTTCTCTTACTACTCTTAACAAGTAGAAAGGGGGAGATTTACTCGATTTAACAAGCCTTCCAATAACATGAAATGTTCTTCTCAAGTATAATGTTTGTCAATGACTACGGTTTCAGGTGTGACAAGGTGTACTAGGTTTCTTATATAGCTTTCTAATTTAGGAGAAGCTTACAACCTAGTGAATGTGGGATAGAATGAACATGGAATTAGAAAGGGATAAGTATGATTAAAAGAGATTAATTAGATATTAGCAACTCATGGGAGTTTGGGAAGGTTTAATTAATCATCTAAGATTTATTAATACGCCAAGTTAAGCTTAAAGAAGCCATTTGGAGGGAAATTAATAGAATTTGAGGAGTTTGAGAGGGGGCTTTAATTAATAAGAGAGGGTTTATTGATTAAATACGAGATTGAAATCTTAATTAACTAATAATGGTTAATTAATTAAAAGGGGATTTTAACTAACAAAGTGACATTAATTGGCATCCAAGATGAAGGATGAGGCTAGTTAATTAATGAAGTGTTGTTAATTGACCAAGATGAAGGGGAATGTTAGCTAATTAGTGGAAAATCACTAATTAAAACGAAATGACAATAAAGAAGACAATTAGTGCAATTTTATTATTAAATTTGCACAGTCAAATTTAGGTTTCTAAGGGGAATGATGTGATTTTACTAGTCAATGGTTAGTACTTGACACACCACTTCATGTTTGCACCATCATATGTTTACTCTAAATAATTAGATAAGTTATTTTAGAGGGAATAGTTTTTATTCATGCTTTCCTTGTTTAGATATGTAACTTTTCCTAGTTCATGCTATCTTAGTCTAAATTCATGTTTTCTTACATTATATTCATGCTTTATTACATTATATTGATGATTTCTTATATTAATTTCATTTTTTTGATAAAGTGAAAATTTGTCATGAGTTCAGATTCCAAAATAAAAAATACAAATTTTTCATTGATGAAAATAGGAAAAAGGAATTCCTCATAAAGCAATTAAATAGAACTAAAATAAAAGGTTGTTTAGTTTACTTGAGATTGAAGTAACTAAGGAAATAATTGTTTATAAATAAAGTTCTAAACTATTGATGTCATTGCTAATGAAAAATAATTTTTTCAGACTCAAAAGAGAGTCACAACACACCTTTTCAACTTTATGACTTTTGTAAGACTTATAAAAGTTTTTTCATGGTTTTTCTTCTCTCGTAACAACATAATTATAAGGATCTAACTGGTTCCCAACCCCTAAGCTATATTAAAATCTATATATGTACTAAAACAAAACAAAAAATTGAATCTTCTCTTGAAAACAAATGAAGGAATATTTTCAAATAAAACATAAGGAGTGATTTGAGCAATATCCATCAAGGATAAGATACTTGATTGGTGATAGAGCAAGGATTTTAAGTGGATAAAAGATTATCTCTTTTGGGGATATAGATGATTAGATGGTAGTAGAAGAATACTTAATTTTTTTCATGATATAGTTATTTGATTGTATTTCTCGTAATTAACACAATTTAAAGTTGTAAGGACGGATTTATACACATATGACACAAGATAACTCTTAAAAGTGAAAGCACAACACAAAATTACACACTGGATACAAATTAATAATACTTCATTCTCTATTGATTGATCGTTTGGGAAGAATACATTACATATATAGGGAGAGGATCTCCTTAAACTTATGAATCCTATTAAGCTTCCACAAACTTCTCAAACTAAAGTTAGGCAGACTATTTAAACCACCAAAACAATACATGTACGCACTAACAAATATATGTCTCATAAATGATATTTCCTAACATTCCCCCCTTAGTGTGAACATGGGGAAAACTTATCTTTGTACTTGCACCTGCTTTCATGATTATGTGATTTTTACTGCAGGATGATCACAAACCCGTTGTATGGTTTTTGAACGGTTAACTACGAACCGAAAACGGTGGTTTTCAATTGGAGTACCACAAACCAAAAATGAAGGTTTTCAAGTGGTTTACCTACAATCACATCATGATGTGCCAAGTATTATTATCAGCCCTCATCACATTTCACCGTAGGGAATAACATAGGAAATTCTGTTGAATTTTGTTGCTCATACATACATAGAAAAACTAAAAACTGGGAATGGAACATTGGATCATGTTCCCCCCAATGTGAAATTTCCACTTATTGAAAACATGAACACTGTAAACTGAAGCATACTGGAACATTGAACACAACGGAAAGCACACTGCAAAAACTTAAAGCAACTCACACCACAAAAATGTCACCACAGCTAATATGCGGCCTCGTCGTTGGTGACTGACGAGAGCTTGATGATTGACCTCCAACCTCCATTTACCTTTATCCTATGGTTTCATGTTGCTAGCTCAACTGAATTTGAATTGAGGCTCAATTTTATGCCTAAATAGAATGTCAGGTTCAATCGAAAATGCATTCATAAGGCAATTTTATTTTTTGTAATTTTTGATGACTACATAATGACCAAGACACTGACTCAAAAAAAAGCTCTCCTGACGAAACTTTTGAAAATACATAAGATGACTCAGATCTTTAGACAAATTTATACTAATAATGACTATGGACTGTAGTCATATCTTCTTAAAAAGGAATTTATTTTTGACACTTTTACCTATAATTAAAAGATTAATTCTAATACCACAAATAAAACTATTAACTATTACTATTGGAGTATTTTACACTTGTTTCAAATGGTACGACATTACCTTTTAAATAATTGGAAAAAAGATGATACTAGTGACTATATTAGCAAAAGACTCGAAACCCATAAACACCTTAAAGATAAATAAACCAACACAGGCTCAACGAAATATTAAGTGGCTAACTATTGTGAATCCTTTTATTTAATCAAACTACAAACTTTTTATGTAAAATGAGGGGTGATTTGGATAGGAACAGACCACTATAACAGATGAGAAGAAGGCTTGGAGATTCCTTTGGTAGATTGAACAGATCAAAAATATGTAGATCTGAAACCGTGACTACTTTAGCGTTCCAGCTAATCGACTGTGTTATGGAATCCATTTTTGCATCCCCATTTACGTTGAGTTCCCTTCCAATAGATGGATGTACATTCAACGAACAATTTGAGTTCACTGTAGAATACTGAGATGATCACTAGGAGTTTTGAGTTGAACAATGAGTTACAGGAGATTATGTCAGGGGAGTCAGATGAGACTGGAGGATGGATCAATGTTGGCAAAGTGAAATTTATTACTGTAATGTGAATGGAGTGATGACTGTTCTTGGAGATATAATATAAATTTTGACTTAGTTTTGAAAGGCTTCACAACTGCAAAGAATGATCACAATGAACAATGGTCACAAAAGAGATCTATGATGGGCGTCTTAGAACAAATCCAATGCAATATTGACTACTACAAATTAAATGTAGTTATTATGTACACATGCCATCAACTCGATATTTAGCATGCAATCCATAGGTGCAAATCCGGTGGTGTCCAATACTAGTGCAAAATCGTTAATGCGACCTCATCTGGTAATTTTCTAAATGTCTTAATTCTAATCTGGATTTTACTCCATGCGTGAAGATATCAATGTGAACAAGTTGGATTGGATATGATGGAAGCCTCAGGTGATCATGGTATTGTCAGGATTTAAATCAGTAAAGTTGCTTTGTTACAACCATCTCAGTTGAAAACTTCTCAAAGAGTCTAAACATTGTGCACAACTATGATGCAATGTTATTTGAGGTTCGATGGAGATCTAAAGATAACAAATCTCAATATTCAAAAAGTTACATACAAAATTCTAATACCTAATCACTCACATGACCAGGGAAGTCATTCCAGATGACCTAACATGGAAGACATCTTATATATATTACAACACTCTTGGATTGGGGGAAATGAGACATCGTTGCCTTCCCTTTACTGCTACTATATGGGTTATTCTCACTTGATCAAAATGTATCGAAATGAACAAAATTTGGTTGTTGTCTATCTACAACACCTATACCTTTTAAGGATGTAGTTAAAGTTAGAGGTTAAAACTATACCTCTCTCACTACACTCTTCCTTTGGTGGCAAGATACCCAAATCCTCAATTTTTCACACACACAAAATCAGGTTGGGAATTGATCACTCCCTACCCCCAACAAATCTCCATTAACGATGTAATATTGAAATCTCCAATCACTCAAAATCAAAATCATCAACCTCGTTTAGTGCTCCTCATAGAATTTCATTGTCTCTCTTTACATTGCATGGTTCACCACGTCGATCCATGGTTCGCCACGTTATATGTTCTTATTCTATGCATACTTCTACAACATCTGCAAGTACTTCCGCAATAGGGATTCTCCAGACTCTTCTCAGGTATGTTCCTTACTTCCTTTACACTAATTGAATTTCATTAAAATAGCATAAAGGGGGGGAAAATGTAGACACAAAATCACACACTTACTACTATTTACTATACCGCCAAGTATGTTATTTTATATATGGATCTTGTGTAAGAAAAGTATTCACCTATGGCCCATTTTCTAGTCTGTTTATTTGTTTTACTTATTTATATTATTTTATATTATATACTTGTCACTCATACACTTAGTTATAGGCAGGTGACATGGATCCTTTTCTCTCAGTCTTCACACGTTTTTTGTTAGTTGTCTTTGGAAACTAGCGCCCAGGCGCTCCTGTCCATCCCGATCCTCTTTATTTTTGATCTTATTTTTGACATTTGAGGTCAGTCTTTTCGGTTTTCCCACTCATATCTTGAGGTACTAGTCGACATATCGGGCCATTAGAGTTGAAATTCAAGTAAGAGATCCCTATATAAACATAACATACATACCATTATAATGGAAGGTAATTCTTATCAAGGGTTATCTATCTACATATCTCAAGGGACTACATTTGGGAACATTACTCTGTATACACACTACATAGAAAGGGGAAGTTCATTTTTCCATCACACACATTTGCATCTATCTAGTTATCACTTACTATCTTGGCAACACTGATGCAAGGGATACCTAAGAGAACTATTGCACACAGAAGCACATAAAACTACATTGGGTTTGATATGTAGTGCAACTCTTAGTATTTTTAAGATTTTTTGTAAGAGGATATTTATGTTGCATAGTTATAGGTACTCCCACAGTCAAAGTGTGAATTTCAGGAGATCAGTGGTGAATAAGTGTGAAACCCTAGCAACAATATCGAAACCAAATCCTGAGCTTTTTCACAGTCTACGGTGCCCACCAGAGGTCTAGGGTGCCGGCTGGTGCCCTTGCCCCTATCCAGGTGCCTTTGTCTAGGTGTTTTGAGCACCTCTACATTTTTCTAAGCAAGAGTGCGAAGGTCTATGTTTCTATTCTATCACATTCTCCAATCCAGACACACTTCAGGATAAGAAAAATCAAGGTAAGTTCCATATCTCTTATATTTTCTTTCATAAATAAATCAAATAAATTACATAGCATCTGTATTTCATTCTATTATCAGTCGTAACAATCATTGATTTCATATTTTAATAAAATAAATATCTAGATTTTATTGAATCACCAACCAAGATGCCAGCACCCAAGCTCCCTCATCCCCTCTGGATGCCCTCGACCTCTTTGTATCTTACTGACCTCTTTTGGGCCTCTTTTTTCTTTTGGGCATCTTATTTTCTTATGGGTCATCCTTTTAGTTGTTAATTACGAAATTCAAACAAGGGAACCATATAAATAGAAATCTATGTGACCATAATAAAAGACCAATCTCTAAGCATTTATTATCACCACCTAAGGTTGCATCCAAAAGCATTTTAAGAACATCAAGGCATCCATCTAATACTCACTCAAGGGACAAGGGAATGTATTTTCTGCATACAAACATAGGAGGGGAAGTTCATTTTTCCATCCACACATCTATCTACATTACTGCATCTAGCTATCACTCGCTATGAAGTACATCTTGGACAAGAGCTTCCTAGTGCACGATTCTATCACACACATAAGAAGTATAAGGAGTTTGAGATGTAGTTAGTGCTCCGCTATAAGTTCACTCTATTGGGTGGCCGTCAAGGTTATTCTGACTCCCCATTTGCATATTTATTTCTTAGGATTTGATGTAGTTTGGAGTTTTACAGGATATCATTTATTTTGCAGGTTACAGGCAACCTCTGTAGATTGTGACATACATACAATCAACAATGAAGGTTAGTGACCACGTTAACACACAAGAAAAAAAATATTTTGAGCTCCTATGTGGTCATAAGTGCCCAAAAAAGGTCTTTACTGCCTAGTCATCCTTGCCCCAGTCCAGGTGCCCTAGTCTTGGCTCATCTGATAGTTCCAGTATTTTCTGAGTTTGATCACAATAGTCTTCTCCTCCTATTCAATCAGTCTTCTAGCCCAGAATACTTCCGGATCAATTGTGAAATTAGCTAAGTCTTCTACTCTCTCTCTCTCTCTCTCTCTTTCTCTCTTACACCTAGGGTTTCATATTTATTTATCTTATTACTTGTGTTAATTAGTTTCCTTAGTGTTTAGTTATAATATGTGACTCTGTAATATATAGGGTTTTACAAATTTACATATTTGTTAAATCACTTTGTAGTCCCCATTAATTTTTCTAAGACCAATAATGGGATTTCTAAAAAGCTTATGTTTTTTTGTCTAGTAGGCTCTTCTAATGAATTATTATCAACTATGAAACTTCCTTGAGGGTTTGGACCCTTTGAATCTTTTCCTTAGCATGAGACACTGATTTAATAACCTTTGAATTCGTTGTCTTGTTTTCCTTAGAAATATTATTATTGAAGTGCACCATGAAATGTCTAAGTTTCCCTGAGAATTCTTCCACGGTAATTGTAATTTGGTCTTCCATGTTGTAGACACAAAATCACACACTATTTATATCACGCCTCTAAGTGTGTAATTATATGCATGATTCCTAAGTAAGGAAATTAGTCATTAACAACACTTGTTTTTCTCTTACATTTCTTTATCCTTTTGATACTCTTATCATCTGCTTGTATCAAATGGATACTTTATGTTTTTTCATATCCTTCAAGCATCCTGGACACTTCCTCCCATTAGGGACAAGAGCACCCAGGTGCTGCTATACCCTTTGGGTGCTTCTATCCTTCTGCCTCCTTTTCTAAAATTTGAAATGCTATATTATTTATTATCTTTTCTTAAACCTTTTTTATCACTTCGTGTTGTAATTTTTTATTGTTAATGAAGAAATTCAAACAAGTTAATCCATAGGGATCCAGAAAACACACCACTTCATCAGTTCCATCAGCACCAAGAAGGAGAAACAAGAAAAGTGAGAAAAATGAGGTAAACGGAGGTTCTGGAAGGAACCGCCACTCTGTGCAGAGCGGCGGTTTCAGAACCACCGCCCTAAAAGGGCGATGGTCTTAAAACCATTTTTCCACCCAGCTAGGGTGGCGGTCCTTGAGACCATGCCGGTCTACACAGGGTGTGACAGTCCTAACACTTTCGAACAGAAAAGAAGAATGTAATGCGAATGGACGTAAACTTGAAGCGCCCAACCGTGTCTCTTCCCTTCCATGCCCTTTCACATCCTCCAGTGCACGGGAGGACATGTGAAGGCCTATAAATGCATGAAAGGAACAAGAGAATATCATTCGAAGATCCAGAGAGATCGAGAAGCATAGTTTAATGAGAGCAGTGAGCAAGATCTTCAATGTTGGAATGGAATTGTAGGAGCAAGGTGTAGAAACAGAGCAAACAAGTAATTGGAGAGAAGGTTTACATTGTTGCTTATTTTCATACTTATTGTAATATGTAATTGTCTATATTAGACCAATAAAAGTGGGAAGAAAGAGCATTTTCCCTTCCTGACTGGTTTTCCTCCATTGGAGGTTTCTAGGATAAAATTGTTGGTGTTGAAGTTTTGAATTCTTTCCTTCTCTGCAATTTCCTTTCTATATCACTAGATAATCACTCACTAAAGCTCTAATTTTTCAAGAAAATCTGTCATTTTCCAAAGTTGAAAGTAGAACAACATAGTTGTGTGATTCGTAGAGTTCCAAAGTAGAAGTTTACGGATCATTTTGGTATCAGAGCTGATTATATATCCAGGACTATGGTATTCAAATATTTCTTGTGATTTTATATGACAATGACAAGGTCCAAAGGTGAAGAAGTTTTACCTTGTGAGCCAGATATTTCTATGAAGAAGTGGAAATAGAGAATTCGAGCTCAAATGGAGGAAGAGAACTTGGTCCGTAGAGTCGAGATGCTAGAGACCATGATGGATAGATTTCATAGGAAACAAGAAGAGCTTTCAGATCTACAAAAGATGGCTTTTGTTAAGCAATATTCCATGGAATCGATGGTTTGAGCACTAGCTAAAAAATTTGGTATCGGAAAGAGCCACGAAGAGGAAGAATGGGAAGAGCATGAAGAGACGCCAATTGTAAGCGAGAAGGTAAAATTTGCACATACACCTTTTAAAGTTGAAACAAAAGTGGAAATAAAGAATTTTGAAGGACAAGTAGATGCAGAATTACTAGATAAATGGCTAAAACAAATGGAAGTCTATTTTAGTGTGCATAATGTCACTGAGGCACAAAGGATCACCTTTGCACGTCTCAAAATGGAAGATCATGCTCTGGTTTGGTGGGAAACCCATCTAGCCACTTGTGAGAAGAAGAAACGTCCTATTATCAGTACTTGGAAGGGTTTTAAAGAATTGATTAGAGCTAACTTCTATCCTATTGGCCATAAGACTAAACATGATGATTAAGTGGCAGTACTTTAGACAGGGCAATGGTCAAAGCGTGCAAGACTACACTACGGAATTTCGGAGACAAGCCATGTTGCTTAATATGGACTTGGAGGATGAGGACATTCTGACCAAGTATTTGGGAGGACTTCACACTCACCTTCGGAGGAAGGTAATCTCCATGAAGCCCAAGGATCTCAATGAAGCTTGTATACAAGCATACTACATTGATGATGAGAAGAACCAAGGAGAAATAGAGCCAAAGGGAGACCAGTCAACAGAACAACAGGACAAAGAACAAGGGAAGACAAGTAGCAAAGGTAAATGGAAAGGTAAACATGCCATTACTGCTTTGCATACTTGTAAAGATCCTAAGAATTTCTGTAAGAATTGTGATGTAAATGGACATACTGACGCCACATGTTGGAAGTTGCATCCGGAATTGCACCCAAAGCACCGAACCAAGGATTCCAAGAAATCCATGGCCATTGTGAAGACAGAAAGAGAGGTGGAGATTGAGGATGATTCAGATGTAGACGAGAGGTTGGGATGCATGGCCACTAACATGTACGGGGTAACAGAAGAAGAAGAGATGAGTAAGCTATTTCAAATCAAAATCCAAATCAAGAAGACTAAGGTAAACACTTTAGTAGATTTTGGTTCTCAATCAAATTTGATTTCTGATGTGGTTGTAGAACAACTTGGTCTAGAGACTTACGCACATCCACATCCATACCCATTAGGATGGGTGAAAAAGGGTGTAGAAATACAAGTTACAAGGAAGTGTAAGTTTCAGTTTGGGATAAATACCCAATACATAGATGTATTAGAGGTTGATATTATTCCACTTGATGCATTTGATGTTGTCTTCGGAAGTCCTTACTTGTATATCAGGGATGTTGTGTTCACAAGGAGGGAGAACCGGCTCAGATGGGTCAAGGATGGAGTCAGTTTCAACATCCAGGCACACCAGATCAAATCAAAGAAAGCTATGGTAAGTTCCAACCAAGAACAAATACTTATTCATAGAAAATCATCAGTTTTGTTTACTTTCATTGGAAGAAAAGCAAAATGGACGTGAGAGCATGGATATTTCTGACCAAAGGATGGAGAATTTGGATAGCACTTGTCAATTTTTGCAGAAGAAGCCACCACAGGAACTGCTCATTCAAGGAGCAAAACAAACTTCCGCTATGCAGTCACCGTATCTACCTACAGATTCACTGGACCTGACCGTGGGGTAGCAAGAAGAAGAGGAGATACAAGGAACGGTGGTGACTATAGTAGTAGCATACTTGGAGAGGATTCGGCCAATCCATCTCAAGAGACAAAGACAAGAAATGACTAAACCACTCAGTATGGGACCTTCACCATACTTGAGTAGGTTGGAGAAGAAACCTTCAGGCCATACTTCATGCAGATGCATGTGATAGCAAGTTGCAAGAGCTCACATCCACTAACGCCATCTATGCATGAAAAAGAAGGAAAGATACAAAAGTTACCTTCCAAAGAGGATTGTACTCGAGGAAACTCAGAGGAGGATGTAGCAATGGAACAATAAGGCAGAGATCCGTATGGAGTCTTGGTAGGTTGGATGAGAGAAAACACCAAGGTAGACCCAGTGGTACTCGAAGAGCACGAGAGGGAGTTGATTCCTTTACCATTCCCCCACTAAGCTTTTGTGGGACCAAAAGCCTCCTAAGTAGGGGAGGTATGATCCATAGGGATCCAAAAAAACACACCACTTCATCAGTTCCATCAACACCAAGAAGGAGAAAGAAGAAAAGTGAATAAAATGAGGTGAACAGAGGTTTTGGAAGGAACCGCCGCCCTGTGCAGGGCGGCGGTCCTAAGACTGCTGGTCTACACAGGGCGGCAGTCCTAACACTTTCAGACGTAGATGAAATTTGAATGCGAATGGACGCGTTTCTGAAGCGCCCATCCGTGTCTCTTCCCTTCCATGCCCCTTCACATCCTCCAGTGCACGGGAGGACATGAGAAGGCCTATAAATGCATGAAAGGAGCAAGAGAATATCATTTGAAGATCTAGAGAGATCGAGGAGCAGAGTTTAATGAGAGCAGTGAGCAAGATCTTCAGTGCTGGAATGTAATTGTAGGACAAGGTGTAGAAACAGAGCAAGCAAGTAATTGGAGAGAAGGTGGACATTGTTGCTTCACTTCATACTTATTGTAATCTGTAATTCATCTATATTAGACCAATAAAAGTGGGAAGAAAGAGCATTTTCCCTTCCTGACTGGTTTTCCTCCATGGAGGTTTCCACGATAAAATTGTTGGTGTTGAAGTTTTGAATTCTTTTCCCACTCTGCAATTTCCTTTCTATAGCACTAGGATAATCACTCACTAAGCTCTAATTTTTCAAGCAAATTGTCATTTTTCAAAGTGAAAGTAGAACAGTAAATTTATGTGATTCGTAGAGTTCCAAAGTAGAAGTTTACGGATCACATTTGGTTGATGAGGAGAACCGTATAGCTGAAGAACAATGCCGCAAGTTGGAGGAGGATGTTATAAGTCTTTCTCTCTCGATGAAGAAGTTGGATAGGTTGGGGTCCATCATGGAGACTCTCGTGGAGAAGCTTGGTGTTTCAACAAAGAATAAAATCAAATGAGGACGCTCCCGAACATGAGAGGATCAAAGAACCACCCCATGCCAACCAAGCTCCACCTCCATTCAAAGCTGAGGCAAAGATTGAAATTCAGTCGTATGACAAAGAAGGTGAATGCGGGGAGGCTAGACTATTGGCTAGCTTAGCTTAAGGTATACTTTAATTTACATAAAATTAATGAATGTCAACAAATCTCATTTGCAAGGTTGATGTTATCTAAACATGCATTAACTTGGTTTGAGAGTTATGCTCATTCTTTGGTTATGAAGAAGCTACCACTCCTTGGTAGGTGGGAGGAATTTAAAGTCTTGATTAAGAAACAATTCTATCCTATTTGCTATGAAGGGGAAAGGTCTATTGTTTGGCAATATCTCAGTCAAGAACAAGGATAAAGTGTGCAAGATTATACTAGTGTGTTTTTGAAGATGGCAGTACAAATGGGTTAAGACACCTTTGATTGTGACATCTTGATGAAGTATATTGGAGGGTTGCATAGGCACTTGAGAAGGTCGGTGTTGCTAGCTAAGCCCAAGGATCTTGATGAGGCTTGTTCTCAAGCTCATTAACTTGAGACAAACAAAGGCACGGGCTCGTCTCCCTCTTCAGATGATGATAAGGAAGGGGAGTTGATGACTATTTCTATTTGTAACAAAGAACGTGTAAAGCATTGTGGGCACTACAATGTGAATGGTCATATAGGGGAGACTTTTTTGGATGTTGCATCTAGAATTGCATCCTTTTAGGAATAAGAGGAAGAAGTAACGTTATGGCCTTGGTCTTGGAAACAAACGACGGGTTGCAACCAAGATGAAGAAGAGAGAATGTTTCACATCCCTCCTAGGGAAGGTATGTTTGGGTAGTTTCAATGAAAAAGATGCTCAACAAAAAGGTGGTCTTTCTAAGCCTTTCCATGTCAAAGTTCAAATTAAGAAGACAAAGGTAGATGCTCTTTTTTATTCATGCTCAAACGAATTTAATTAGTAGAGAGGTGGTAGATAGACATGGGTTGGAAGTGGAAAATCATCCTAATCCTTAGACATTAGGTTGGATGAAACACGAGGAAAAGATTAAGGTTTCCAGGCAATGTAATGTCAAGTTTGCTATAAATGAGCATTTCATTGACACTGTTGTTGTGGATGCTACTTATGGATGTTCGTGGCATAGTTTTTGGCAACCCCTACATGTGTAAGCATGATGCAATCTTCATGCAGAGGGGCGAATCAATGCCGCTTTGTAAAGGATGGGAAGAACTACATTATTCATTCCTATGAAGGGAAATCTCAACTTTTCTTGGTGATCAAGTTTAGCTCAAGGCAACATATTGTTGAATGTTAGTGGAAAGATGTCTTTTTGCCTTTTGAAAGCTAGGGGGTTTGATTGGTGTAAAATGCTGCATGACATATCTACTAACAAGGGGCAGAAGTTTCTACCTAGGTGTTTTCTATCTGGTTGTAATCTTCAACCTTCTTTGATGGAAGGAAATTGGCCACACAAGAGGGAACAAACAAGTGAATGTTGGAGTTCAAAAGATGCACCTTCAAGAGAGGGCAGAAATGTGGGGAGGAAATTTCCTCAATCAATTCTTGAAGCTTTTAGGGACTTAAAAGCCTCAAATTAGGGAGTTATGATCCAAAATTGGATCTAAGATATTCCCAATTCATGTAGTTCACATTGTAAACACTTGCACAAGACATTTATTGTAAAAAGATTATAGAACCTATATGTTTTGATGACATATTTGGATTCCTCTCAGAAAAATAGCAACACTTTCAAAAAAAATGGCACCCAATTTCAAGTTTGTATGCAAAAGTTATGGCCTCTAGAAGTTAGAGGAACCTTTTGGTTGTAAAACCGCCCATGAAAGCAAAGTAGCGATTTCGTAACTGTTGGGCAGCAGACAATGGTAGTTTCGCAACCATTTGTTCTGCACAAGGTGGTTTCTTCGTCACATGCCCTAGAAAAACGTGGAATTGAACGGTTTCAACATGTCAATTTCCACCATCTGTTTCTTGGATTTCTTGGCAGTTTCTCATGGCTCAGGGCATCTTTGTAGGTATGTTGGGTGTCAATTATCATCAAGAATGGAGAAAAGAGTTACAAAATGAGAATCTTCCATCCACTAAAGGAAGCTGGAAGGTTTTTGTTGAGGTGAAGTTGTTCCTAGCTAGCTATGATGTGTTCTAGTGTTGTAGTAAGAAGGGAAGGTCTATGGAGTGTTGAACAAGCATTGTACAAACTTTGGATAGGGAGAGAAGTCAAGTCCCATACATAAAGGTCATTAACTTGCTAGTATTTTCTACAGGCTATGTATTACATAGTGAAGGGTGGTGTAGTTTCCTAACCTATTGGAGTTTTTCCCATTATTGGATTTCTCCAAGGTAATTCTTGTGTTGTTGTGTGCTTGCAATTGTTCTTATCTCTTTTGTATGCGTTACATACTTTACACATTCATTTCCAGCATATTATAGCTCTTTTTGTATGCAAATTTGAGTTGTTATTCATCACATGTTGAGTTGGAACTGGAAGTATCCGTGTTGGTGAAGTCTAGTGTGGAATATCCACCTATCTTACAGATCAGTAACACACTTCACATCACAATATTTGTGAAGGCTAACACCTGAAAGACTGGCATTATGGAGCTCTAGGAGCAACACATGTCTCATCACCATAAATTTGAGAATTATAGCACTCTAAGAGCTGCACGGTAGAGCTCTAAGAGCAACGCACCTCACATCACCACAAATGTGAGGGCTTTGATGCCCAAACAACTGCATGGTGGAGCTCTAGGAGCAACGTGCCTCACATCACCATGAATCTGAGAGCTTTAACACCCAAAGAACTACATGGTGCAGCCCTAGAAACAATGTGTCTCACATCACCGATAATGCGAGGGTTTTGATACCCATAGAACTACATAGTGGAGCAATGCGACTCACATCAACACAAATGTGAGGGCTTCAACACCCAAAGAATTGCATGGTGGAGCTCTAAGAGCAACACACCCTCACATCACCTCAAATGTGAGGACTTTGACACCCAAAGAATCAAGTGTTGGAGCCTTACAATTGAGACCCAAAGAAATACATGGTGGAGCTCTAGAAACGATGTTCCTCACATCACCGCAAATGCGAGGTTTTGGACACGCATAAAACTACATAGTAGAGCAATGCGCCTTAGATCACCACGAATGTGAGGGCTTTGACACCTAAAGAATTGCATGGTGGAGCTCTAAGAGCAACACACATCACATCACCACAAATGCGAGGACTTTAACACCCAAAGAACCAAGTGGTGGAGCCTAAGGGTTGAGACACCTTGCACCACCACAAGTATGAGGATCTTGTAGTCTACAAGGCTAGACGGGATCAAAGGATCCTCTAGATCAAGCTCCACCTAGGTTGGGGGCTCAACCTCAGAAGAAGGATCACCAAGCAAGGTTGATTTGGCAACGAGGAGGGATAATCCTTGGGTGGTCCACGAGAGCACAAGTGAGTCCTCGAGGCAACTTAGGGGGTTCACTCTTGATCCATAGGGATCCAGAAAAACACACCATTCCATCAGATCCATCAACACCAAGAAGGAAAAGTGAAGAAAAATGAGGAAAAGGAGGTTCTGTCATCATTTTAACAGAACCGCCGCTCAAAATGAGGAAAAGGAGGTTCTGTCAACATTTTAACAAAACCGCCGCTCTGCGCAGAGCGGCGGTTGCAGAACCGTCCTGAGCCCAGCCAGGGCGGCGGTCCTGTCACTTTTGACGAAAAAATAAAATGGAGCATGAACATCCACGGATTCAAAGAGTCTGGGCTGTGTCTCTTCTCTTCCTGACCTTTCCCATTCTTCAGTGCACGGGAGGAGATGGTGGAGGCTATAAATACAAGGAGGAGCAAGATAAATAGGCATTCGAAGGATTCAAAGATCCAAATAGATCAAGAGAAAAGTTTAATTGTATGAGAGCAAGTGAGCAAAAGACTTTCAATGCTGGAGTGGATTTGTAGGAGTAAGGTGCAAGAGAACAAAACAATCAAGCAACTAGAGGGAAGGTTTACATTGTTGCTTCTCTTTATACTTATTGTAATCTGTAATTTTTATATAATTGGCCAATACAAGTGGGAAGAAAGAGCAATTCCCCTTCCCGACTGGTTTTCCTCCATTGGAGGTTTCCAAGATAAAAATTGTTGGTGTTGAATTTTTTAATTCTTTCCTTCTCTGCAATTTCCTTTCTATAACACTAGAAAAATTAGTCACGAAGCTCTAATTTTCAAGCAAATATACCATTTTCCAAAGTTGAAAGTAGAACAACATAGTTGTGTGATTCGTAGAGTTCCAAAGTAGAAGTTTATGGATCACAAGGGAATTTTATATATACATGAGTTACTCACTATTATTGGGGGTTGGGTAACTTGGTATATTAGTTCCAATCTATTACTTGGGAAAAGAGAAACATTAAATGACTACATTTGGGATGCATTATTCACTACATATGAGGGTTTATTTATGAATTCCATCTCACACATATATCTTGGGGGTAAAGTAGTTTTTGCACGCTATCTTGGTGTGACTAGCACAAGGGAAACCTAGTTTCAAACGACATAATTCAATCACACCACACTAGAATTACATAGAGTCTGAAATGTAGTACAACACTCGACGACAATCACATTGGGGTGATTGTCGAGATCAGTTTGAATTAAGCGTATGTATTATTTATTTCATATAATGTTTGCTTAAGCCTTATGCAGGTAGCTAGGGTTTGTTTTGTAGGTTACAGGTGTGAAACAGAAACCCTACGACAAATTAGATGCGACAAAGAGTGAAAGGAAGGACAAACATCATTAGAATTTAAAAATATCATATCTAAAGTTGTTGCCAGGAAATTAGCACCCAACTCAGATACTAGTGCCTAGGTGGTCATCTCCTTATCTAGGCAATCCTATTCATTTAAAGGAGTTTTAGGTTCCAGTTTTCAGAAAGAAACTTACTCTGTCCATATCCATACTTGTTCCAATTAGTTTCCAGCCCAAAATCAGCCCAAATCCTACGGATACAAGATAACTCATCTATTGCTTACATTTACTTGTTTATTGCATGATAGCTTTTTCTTATTACTATTATAATCATTTTATCTCATTCCTCTAACAAATATATATTTTTAAATCATTTGGTAAATCCCTACCATGATCATGCACTGGATCCCTTTCCTTTCTTCTTCCTCTTATGAGGTTATGACTAACTCCTCTTGTTCCATCCTTACTCATATCTATTCCCATGAGGCCATCCAAATTGAATATATTCCTGTCATTACTCAACATTCACCTCACTTCATGACTACATTATCTGTAGAACCCACTATCAATGGCATCACTACTTGTCGGAATAATAAACCTTTGCATCTTCCTACTTCTCTTCCTCCTCTCTTCATTTAGTACATTTACTTCCTCAACTGACCGCTTCATCCAAAGATTGTGATATCATTAAGAAATTAAAGATTACCCCAGCTAGTATCTATCTCTTTCATCTCTTCCATAAGGCCTCTGATTACCATCATACCCTAGAAACTTCCGTGTGATCTTTTCAAATATTCAAATACAAAGTGATGATCCTCACATTGTTGCCTTTTCCAATCTCATGGAATAATTCAATGACACATTAGCAATTCTATTACATTTACTGATGATGATATTTCAAAGGAGTCATCTATTTATTCTCCTCCTCTCCTTATCATGGATCTGATTCAGGGTTTTCAAATTAAGCATGTACTCATTGTTAATGGTTCTACATTGAATTTTTGTCCTCTATCCCTACTAGCTCAACTCAATATTGCTCATAGTGTAATTAAATATTCTACTCATTATTGTCTATGGCTATGACAGCCACCATTTGTGCATGCATTGATATTATCAAATTGGATTTACAAGTAGGACCCTCACGCTCACTTACTCCTTTCTATGTCATGGATTCCCCATTGAAATTTAATTTCCTCAGTCTACCTTGGATCCATGTCATGCACACTATTCCTTCTACATTTTATTATTGTGTCAAGTTTATCTTTGATGGTTATGAGCATAATATTATTCCTGATCATGAACCAGTCAAGTATTGTCACATGGGTTCTTCTACCTCCATAGTAATTCCTCTGGATCAGCTAATATCCTTGCATTGTCTTGACACATATGATATTAGGGATCCTAGAAATCGCAACCACATATCTCATCACTCCCCATTACTCCTATTTTATTCAAAATAACACTACCAATCTCGTTTCTCTTGTTATATCCTCCCCTACACCATCCACAAATATTTCTAATCTCCTAGAAAATTATGCATAATACCAAAATGTTAAAACTCATGATTATGATGATGATGTTGTTGATACTATCAAGCTTACTAATGACAATCTTTGTGCTCTGGATTTTACCCCCATGGAATTTGATGAATCTCTATTTCATAGCCATTACATTGTTATAGGTCTTGGTGAATATCAAGTTACATCTACCACTACACCAGCTGTTACCACTCCTATAGTTCCTTAGTATAATATTGTACACACTCTTGATCCCATTTCAATCTCCTACACTTACTAACAATGATCCTATTTCTATTATTGATTGTTCTTATATGCCACTCACCTTCTTTTGATCAATTCACTTTCACATTATACATCAATCAAGCCTGTTGGAAAAATGTACATTATGATCCTAATTGCACTCTAAAAACATACGTAATTATGAGGCTATAACTCACTTGGGCCTCACTCCTACTAATATCATCCATTTTCTTGAACCACACAATGAATATCAAGGCTATATATTCCTTCTAGAAACTTATGGTACACAGATGTATTTTACATACATGTTTGGGTTACACATATAACCCCCAACCATTTCCGCTTACACTTGGGCTAAATCTTGGCTAGATTACATTGGTGGTATTATTGACATACATAACATTGTCCTCACTTATCATGTGGTTTCTAACTGACAATTACTATTCGTAATGATTCATTCCCCAATTACACTCATAATTTTTCACGATGGATTATCTATAATCTATTTCATGTACACCTTTTACTAATGAAGAATATGCCATGGGCATGCATACATTACATCTTATGGGCTTCTTCAAAGAAAAGCCAAAAAAAATTCATACTATGCATCTAATACAACTCCTCTTGGCTATGTTTCATATTTAGATGACTCTCTCGATGATATCACTTAGATAACCATGCCATCCACACTTGGGGGACATATTAATTCTCCCTTGCTATCAGATGATGCACTCTTTTTCTAGGTTCAAAAATGATTGTTGAGGGCGTATTTACCTACATGGACCTCACCTTCCACACATACACTGGGAGGAATCCTCGCTTCCCTCTCCTAGTCTCTATTAGCAGTACATTTCATTCAAATAATTATAAAAATTCAAAAAATTAACCTAGATCTTGATTGGATGTATCCTTCCTTATATTATTCTATGTTGCGCATTGCTTATCATGTTAACTTGGATTCATAAAATGCTCTATCATTTTTCTATACATGCATGTGCATTCACATGGTACTATTGAGGTGAATGCAGATCACTTACATGTTCTTACATGATGTATGATGCTTGGAATTGTTCTCTACCAGTCTCACTGAGGATCCTTGGGGCATCTACCTTTCCTATTTTATGTATTCATGTTCTATCATTGCAAAATATACTACTTTCATTCCTATTTCCTACTATACATTTTGGCATGTTATCAATCTTTCTAATATACTAACGAGTGCTTCATGTATATCATTTGTATTGCATACCTAATTCCAATCATGGTTATCTGATATGCTTATATCTTTCCTATGCTCGTGTCTTGATTGTCAATACACGCGGGATATGCCCTATGCTTGACTGTGTGTTTTGATTTTATCGCCTTAGTAAATTTGAGTGTCTTGTGACATCCCGAGTGGTGTACCATGTATTCAAATAACTACTCATGTTTTTTCCATGTTACTACATGTTTTGACTAGATTCTATTACATCATGTCATGTTTGTTTGTGACTAACATTTTTGGCTAGCCTTTCCCATTTTTTTTCATGCGCCATGATTATTACCATGTGTATTCCCTATTTCCCATGTAAGAGTTTTAGTTCAAATGTGCACATCAGTTTTAGCTTTCCTCATTTAGGCATTACTCTCCTTGGTTCATCTCACGCACCCTAAATGAGTGGGGGAAATCATCAAGTGACTATTTCACCCTCTAAAAGTTTAGAAACCAAACATAGAATGGTACATTAAAAAACCAAAATATACAAGAGTTAATAACATGGTTCACTTGGGTGTTTCTATTATGGGGGAAGATGTTGGAAGAAAAATGAACCGAGGGGGGTGAATCAGTCCTAAAAATTACTTTTTAATTCATTAACCATCACATACATTCATTGATTCATTCATCTATTAACCATCCATAACCATATGTGTGCATTAGATATAAGTAACATACACATGACACAAGAGTATGAAACAAAGTACACAACACAAGAACACCATATGTAAGTGGGAAACCCTCATGGGGAAGAAAACCCACTGAAAGGCATCTACTTATATTACACAAAGAAAAGAAGTTTAGTGAAGCAACAACTTCACAGGGAGCACCAACCCTTGATTTAGTGAGGCACCTACCCCATAAGGAGCACCAACCCCTAATTTAGTGAAGAACCAACTCCACAAGGAGGACTACAACTCCCCAAGGATTACCAAGCACAAAATCAGCCACTTTAAGATGTTTCATATTTGATGATTGTGCTACCACAACTAAAAGAGATCACTTATTCAACTCACACAACATTACTCAAACCCTAGATCTTCAATCTTGCTCTTTCTTTGTCTTCTTGGTCTTGTCTTACCTCTAACCTCTTGCACACATGTCTTAAACTATTATTAAACCCATAACACATATTATCATATCTCAAAATCTTCCCCCATACCTATAATTCACTCACCTATGGGTCGCACTCTTCACCCTTGCAAGACTATCTCTCAAAATGAGCTAAAACATCACTTTTATAGCATTTTCTTTCTTCTAACAAGAAGGAGGTCGGTCCCTCATGATAAATTTGACCCATGCATCATTAAAAAACTATCGCATATATTTTCCACAATAGCTACAAGTTACCCAAGTAGGTCAACCTAGCAAAAACCCTTCATTTCACAATCCATAAATCACTAAAACACATGCAATGGGCTGCCAAAATTCTCCTCATTCAAACAAAATTCTTAATCAATCTCCCATATTCATAAAAAATGAGTAATACATCATTTTAAAATCAAATATGGTCGCAATTTTCGTTAACCAATCAGATTATTTCATTTAATGGGCCCAGTTCCCTTTACAAACTTCAAAACAACTATTTCCTGCACCCTTCAACACCCTGGAAACTTCATCTGATCACAAAATCACTTCTACTGAACCAAAACATGCCATGTGACCATTAAAAATAAATTTCAAGACCTTTAGAACACTTATAAGCAAGTATAATCCTTTAAACATCAATATATTCAAACTACGACCACGTTTTCCTTCACCACATCAGCTTGTCAAAACATTTGTTTCCAAAGGTTAGTTCATAAAAACATTTATACATGCATTAAATACCTCCAAATGGATTAATTTGATGAAATATTCATCCCTATTCACATTAAAGGTCATAGGAAGCATCAACCAATTAATCTAATTCTTCAAGTATCATCAAACTTTCACCAAAACAGATGTTGTCTTGAACAGCCAAAAATCTTCTTACTGAAAGAATTCCCTGAAAACCCTATAAAATCACCCCATCATGAGGAAAGACATATATTAATGGAAATATCTCTGAATATAATTTCCAAAAAAAAATTAATCACTTCCTAACTCAACCTGTAGCTCATGTTATTCCCATTTTATTGAAGACTCCTTTTTATGGCCTCAAAACTGCCCTTTGACTAATCAACCTGAATGGAGCTCAACTTGCAATTTTTCATCAAAAAAATTATCTGAAACCTTCATATACATCAAGAAAAACCCACAAACATTCCACAATGGCAAATTAGTCTATACCTCATTTGAAAACTTTCTCCTAAAACTGAAACTCTTCAGAAACTGACATTTTTAGGTGGGGCCCACATATGGTCACAAGCTCAAACATACCTTTTTGGAAATATGAAAGAGTCTTATCCAAAATCTAATCATCAATTTTTTACTTTCAATCAATACTGGGCTGCTATAAGCACTTTTATGCAAACTGCTCCTAGCTAGGGTTTAGATAGGGTTTTAGACCACTTTACCTTCTTAACGATCATTCATAAAAACATGACGATCAAACCACCTAATTAATTTTTTGAAAGATTCATAAATTACCTAATAAGATATTCCTAATATCTTAGGTACCCATGCAAAACATAAAATTCACAACGAGCATCAGAAGGTCCTACATTGCTTGAAAAACACACTACAACTTACCCTAGTTTTGCCAAAACTTGCATATATTCAAAAATATTCAGCATACTGTCCTAAAACTTGTCATGAAGCACCATGAAAACATCCTATAACTGTTCATATTCACCCAATATCTGAAATATTCCTGAAACTCTCCACCCATTAAGACTTACCTATGCCAAACTATCTATGTTCTCACCATGTTGCTTCCCAAGGACCTCAAAATATGCATTGAATTTTGAATGCATACCTTAAACTAACCATAAATATCAGGTACATTATCAAAAAAAAATTCCCATGCTTCAATGATTTATTATCATCTCCAAAACTCATACATCTCCACTTCATTCTGCATGCACTAAGGCTAGGAATAAGCTTGGAATGACTTGACTCAACCATTACAACTCATGAAATGACCATGCTGACATTATGAAGACACATATATACTCATGACACATCATACCAACCATGTTTGACCTCATGAAAACCTTACAAATAGCTTAGAAAGACTCAAACCATGACTAGGAATAGCACAACCATGCACCAAGACCTCATAGAACACACCAAATTTTGTCACTACCAATCAAACTTCATGCTTGACATCTGATTGACACCTCATAGGAGCTCATCACATGACCATGACACCTTTTTCCATCAATGGGGTTGACATCAATTACAGCACAAACACACAATGGTCAATAATCTCCCCTTTGTCATTGATGGCAACCACCTTCAGAAAAATTGATGGAAACCAACAAGACCAACACCTACATGACCTCTTTACCATGTTTTTGATGCTTCTCCCCCACCTTTGAATTATATGTCAAATGCTATGATGAAAAATATACATGAAAAATGACAACACACAATGTCAAAATGTTGAAACAATGTACAAAACTTACTTACTTGACTTAAATAGCTCCCACTTGGGACTGAAACTCTCTCTTATTTGACTCCTTAACATTAGCATAATGTGAAGATCCATGGACCTAATAATGAGCCTCAAAAACCATCTCCCCCTGAATGTATGCTCTCAAATTTTGTCCTTCAATTCATGTCAATCATATAACCTCTTCTTAGTCTATACTATACTAAACAACACAAAAATCACAAATATGCCTTCAAGCTTATGCCATACCACATTTTAGGACCATTGTCCCTAAAGGTCATTTTCAGTTCAAGACCTTTTTGACCAACTTATTCAGTATGTCATAAACTCAATCAACCAACATAACCACCTAGAAACTCCCTATGAATCACCCTAGGCTTTGTACCTTATCTCTAACTAAGAAAGTCAAAAATTTGAGCTACTTACCTTGTTTTCATGCCTTGGAGATGATTAAACACTATCTTCACTACTCCCTGAAGCACTATTCTCAATGTCATTACAATCCTTCTCATCTATTTCGTAACCTTCTTAACCACTTGGAATATCCTTTAACTTTAACAAACTATCAACATACCTACAAATTTTACCTTATTTACCTATGCAAACCTTCTTAACACCACTTTTCATTTCTCACTAGCTTTGAGACCAAAACTTGCTCCCCTGTCATTTGAATAGTACAAACTCATACCTATAGAATTCTATTTTAGAGTTCACCATAGGTACATTCTGTGTACTGACACTCTATGCATCTGTAAGAAAGTAATACCCTTTTCAAGGAATTATCATCACATAGGTTTAGAAACTATCACCAACTCCTATACTCAAGTGAATTCACCTTGTTCACAAAATTCCATATTCAACTTGACATGATGAGCCATAAACCTCTTTACTTAGCACTAATTGCATGTAACATCAATATAGCAATCGCTATCCAACTATGATTAGTGCAATTCATGACCATACCTTAATAGACACATCATACAACCAGAATTTTTCTACCTCACATTTCAATGATAAAGGTCCGTTAAGTTCAAATCTATCATTACCATTGCAAGATTTTCATACTCAATTCTGTACCACCTAAGAGGCTTCCTTATTTAGGGTTCATAAGGGATCTTAATGCAAGTCCTATAGATTACTACTTGATTAACAGCCTTGAGGTACCTCTTGACAATACTGACCCTGTACATTCACTATAGTTTGTATAACTGCTTGAATGCATTTCACATCGTCTAGGAGACAACTGATATACCTTCATTTATTCACTTTTAGACTAATCAAGTTTTAGAAGTCTTCATAAAGGACTATCAAACTGTACATCTAATTCTCTCAAAAACCTGCTTCTTCTTTGTTATCATTAACACCTACAAGCTCAATCCTTCATAACTGTTCAATAACAAATATACTGACATTTATACTCTACTCATATACACTTTTCATTGGTACCTTCTGATAAAAAGAGTTGATATCAAGACTCCTTGTAAGTCTTTTTTCATGAACATCAGAGCTCCCTTCATCTTGAAGATACCTACAATCTTGTATGTCAATACTGCTTGCATTGAACATGCATACTGACAGTATTAACCATGATCCCTCTACCTCCAGTTTGGTAATTTTCTTCATCATAGACCATGTATATCATCATTTTAGACTATTTAATAGACCTCTTGGAACAATGAGATTTAGACAATCTCAAACAATGTCACCTTACTTATGACCTTCTCATGTTTGAGCATCTCTAAATTGCATCTTCAACTTATTTCAATGACACAGGTGATCTTGTATTGCCATTCTGAATTGTCATACACTCCTACAACCATTATATTTATATTGACCAAGATGAACTCTTTTCATAGGACTTAGATCACTATGAACCACTTGTTGATACCTTCCTTATTTGATCAATATTTACAGACACTTATAGTCATAGAATACCCTGTAGACAAACAAACTTATTTAACTCACAATTTTATTGGAATCATGAACAATTTAGAGTATACACATGACCTTACCTATGACTTCAAAGACTTACCTTCTCACAATCAGATAGCTTGGTTAATCTTTAAATTTCAATTTTGACAATACTACTTATTTACTATATCCTCATACTTGGGTGACTTATCTTGGATGTAATACATAGAACATAGACACTTGTTTGACACATTGCAAACTTACTGAGATTAGTTCATATTATTATGCTTGAAACCCTATATTGACAACAACCTTCATTATTTCTTCACAGAAGCTTCTTGATATATCTTGAGATTACTCACTTCCAAATCATCTTAGTGAAGAAGATGCCAATGGACCTTAAAACCATTGACACTTAACTTATACATATTCCAGTTGTCATCAAATCATACAATGATCAGACTATAAACCAATGTACTTATACATCAATACAATTTCCACTGTTGAGTACCTTTGAGACTGACATTGGTGGGCTACTAAACTTGATGCACTAATTCATCTACAATTAGTTTTCCATGGTCATGAAACAAGCCATATCCTAGGATTGTAATATGCATGATACTATTGAAACCTTTTAGCACTAACTCTACTTTACCTTACTCTACCAGCATCAATGATGATCACATACAAAATTAACCTATTTTAGAGACAACACTCCTTCATGATTTACCATACCTTTAAATTTTCCAATAAGATCTTCATACACTTTTCATAGGATTGAGCATAGACTTATACTTCGTCATCTATTTCCAAGAATAAATTTAAAAAGGATAAACTCATACCTACCTTTCAGTACCTTTCTCATCAATCATAAACAATCTATAGAATAGGCTTGTTAGGACTTGATCAATTGCATTCACTCATTGGTACACAAAATTCATCCATTCTGTCATCATCAGACCTATCATATTGATGTACATTTAAACCTTCAAGTCACTTGGACTGGACTTCATTAATGAGACGTGTCTCAGAATACTAGTTTCATATCAACCTAAGATTGGGACTCATTGTAACTTTTCAAGATTACTAAACCTATCAATATTCTTTATCAATCTTGCAAGACTTCAATACAGCTTGATCAAAACTTAGCCTTCTTAACCTCAGAAATTCTAAAGAGTATGAAAACATAACCTCGGATGCTTCAACCTAGAGACTTTTGACATGAAACCTTATTTGTAAAGCATCATGATCATTGAAGACTCAAACTTACCAGGTGAATATTTCAATAATTCCTTTATCACTTCATGGCAAATGACATCTAAGACAAATACTTCTTGATTATGACTCATCATAATGACATTCCTTTTCACTTGGATGAAGAGACACATAAGTACCTTCTAGACATTCTCATACTAATTATAGAATTGATATATTTTGATGAACTTTCAAAAACTTCACCATTTTATAAGCCTTAGAAACTCAACACATGTAGACTTTGCAGATAAATGATGACATCTTTTAAAAATCATATGTCTTTGAGACATCTTCACCAATTCATAAAGGGATGTACTCCATAGGCTGCATTGAGACACACTCTGACAACCAATGAATTATCATCTTGAAATGATCAGACCACGTCTAGGCCACTTGAATGCTTATAACAACTATTACACTCTCATGCAACTTGATCATAAAATAGGTCACACTGATATTTATACATACTTATAGAATTTTAACAACAACCAGAAGTACATAGACTTCTTGTATGACACAGACCAAAAAATACATTGAGACACAAACTATCTAAGAACACAAAAACCATACATGACCATACCTCTTTTGATAATTCTAGACACTGACTCCATATCAACACCAACCTTGAACATAAAGTTACAAGTCATACATGAATCACATGATCACATAACACTTTCTCATTTACTAGACCTTCTATAATTTCAACTGATGCATAAACTCTTACACGGATTTAGAACATATAACTTCATTTGACATTAGGACATCATGTAAGAAATACATAGATGACATAGACATACCTTAATTCACATTGGATGATCACTAACTTCTTACAAGAGGAAAATCCTCATCTTTTAACCTTGAACAATTATGATACACATGAAAACTAAGACAACCATCATCATGACATTATGCAACATACTCTCAAGAGACCATTCACTAAGACACTTGACCTTAATATGAAATTCATACAGACTATGGCCACACTTATGACCACATGATAACAAGATTTCATGACTAACTTAACACTCCATGACAACATGATTCACATAGCAACTCAAAAACCTACTAAAGAAACTCAGATTCAAAAACATATGGAGAGATCATTTCCCATACCTTATCACCTTTGAAGTGTCCCACACACCTAATCTCTTCAACTTCTCATGCACTGAAGCATTGAGACACATATGATCTTCTGAAAACATGCTTCCTTGACTTGATTTGGGCTTGATGAATTTATTTTTCACCTTGATACACTAAAGCCCTTCTTTGAAAAATTCATTCATTGGATGGTCATACATGGATCATGAGAATTAACTTGACCTCTATTGACTTGATTCAACATCATTCTTGGCCTTTAGGATCTGACCAATGAAACATCCCTTGGAACTCATTCATGGGAATGACTTTCCTCTTGAAAACTCTTCTATTTTGATGCTTGAAACCTTTTATGACACCTCTTGAAGATTCACATATTGGTGACAAAACTTGCAATATGACCCTTGTTTGTGACATTTGAAACAAACAACTCCATTATTTCTTCCTCTTGCAATCAAATAAACTTAAGTTCCAACCACAATCCTTAGCTCTATGGCCATACTCACAACATGAATGACATTCACCTTTAAAGATACCTACATCATTCTTAGGAGACCTCCTTTTGCAATATCTAGCTCTATGATGAAAATCATGACAAACATAACAATAACCATTGAATGAAGAACCATACCTCATAAAATTAGGTTGTATAACATGGTTAGACCTTGTCAAATCAGCCTTCTTAGTCACCTTCTCATCTAATTTAGAACTTGGACCAGCTTCATCATCAATTCTTCACATGTTCTCCTTTAAACCCTAGGCTTGTCTTGTCACTAGCCATTCTTTGGATTTATAAGATCCCATCAAGAGTTTTAGAACTCTTCTCAAAATTCCCATACATCTTAAACCTATTGGAAGCATCTTCTAAATCAGATTCCAAAGATTTCAACCTCTCTTCATACCTGGAACAAGTGTCTTCTTTCTCCTTTAGGGATTTAGATATAATTTCAACTCGTGACTCCAAACCCTTGATGGATGATACCATGCGTGATATTTATCCATGTCACTCATTTTATCTTATGAATCCAAATACTAAAAACTCAACAATCTCATATTTTCTCCTCCAAAGATCAACTAACTTACCCATTTGTGCTTCAAGGATCTCCTTCAAGTGATTAAACTTGCTTCACAAGGACCTGCTCTGATACCAATTGTTGGAAGCACAATGGGGTGAATCAGTCCTACAAAAATTTATTTCATTTACCATTCATCATTCATTATCATTTATACATACATTTAATCAACCATGAATCATATGCATATTTACTGTAAGCATATAAACATTCCATAACACAACACAAAAGAATAAGAGAGTACTCAAGAACACCAAATATAAGTGGGAAACCTCAAGGGGAAGAAAAAACACTCCAAACAAATAAACATTATATTTCCATGTTTCAAATTTAGTGAGGCACCAACCCCATAAGGAGCACCAACGCCTAGTTTAGTAGAGCACCAACCCTATAAGGAACACCAACCCCTAATTTAGTGAAGCACCCACTCCACAAGGAGGCTACAACCCCCTAAGATGACTAAGTACCAACTAAGCCACCTGAAGATGATGATATCTGAATTTTGTTTCTTCCACAACTGATGGAGATCTCTAATTCATCTCACACACTCTTCTTCAAACCCTCATTCCTTTAACTCACTCTATCTTCTTCTTCTTGGACTTATCTTAGATCTATACCATTGCATCACATGACTTATAAACATTCAAATTCAACCTATAACACACTTCCTCAAACCTCAAAATCATGCCTTCATACCTGTAACACACATTCTACATGGGTCACACTTTTTCCCTCCTAAGAGCACTAGTTCAAAATGAACCAAAACATCACTTTTATATGCCTTCTCATTCATTCAAACACAAGGAAATTGGTCATATCCAAATTATTTCAACCAATGAAAACTTAATAATATCCCAAATACATTCATTAAAACATTCACATATGACCCATATAGGTTGGTCATGCCCAAAACCACTCATCTTGCACCAAACAAGCTCAAAACCCCATCACTAGGATGAGATAAAACCACTAATGCCAAAACCATGATTAGTAAAAGCTCCAAAATTCATCATACATGTGTAATATAACATAAAAAATCAACCATGGTCGTTAATTATCTTGGACCAATCAAAAAATTCATAACACAACTCAAAAGGCTCATTTCCTTTACCAAACAACTTGTTTCCAGCACCCTGTCTTCACCGTTGGGCATCAAGACCACCCAATATCAACTCAAATATGGCATGTAACCACTATATGGAATACATAAAGACATGTAAATCACATCCATGCATGTTATAAGCTCATGAAACACCATATGTGCAAACCACACCAACTTTTCTCTTCTCCAAATCAAGTTTCCCAAAAACAAATTTTACAAAATCAACTAGTTTGCACCATTTATGCCACTTTCAAGACCTCAAAATGCCTTAAATAGGAACACAAGTCATCCCTATTCACTTTCCAAGTGATAGAAAGCATAATTCAATACATTACATGCATCAATCACTCAATCTTTCACCCTGAGCAAATCCTGTCCTTGAAAACCAACATACCTTCTTCCTCACAAATTGACCTTGAAATACCCATCAAATAATCATCACTAAGAGAAAAAAAATTATACCACTAGAAATACCATCTGAATCATATTTCTATAACATATTATAACTCCTTCCAAATCTAGGTGGAAGGATTTCAACCAAGACCTTCTCTGCAAGCTTCTTGAAACTTCCCCAAAATTGCCTTTTGACTAGTCTTCACAAATAGGGAACAAATTTGCTATTTAGAAGCATCACCATGACCTGAAAACATCATGGAAGTCAAGAAAAACTCCCATGCTAAAAACAATGTCCATTTATTTTCAACTTCTTTTTAGAACCTTTTCCCAAACTGAACTTCTTCATAAACATGCATTTTGAGTGGGGTCCATCATCACTATCACAAACTCTACCATACCTTTATGGAAAAATTTGGAGGAGTCCTCTACAATCATAAAATCATAAATTTCACTAAAAATAAATAAAAATAGGCTACATACATACCTAAACTTTTCTCCTGTAAGTCACTCTTTTAGAGTTTAACTAGGGTTTCAAACCACTTTACCTTCTTAACGATCGTTCATAAAAAATGTGATGATAAATGACCTAATATTATTTTTGTGAAACGTTAATAACTTAACCTAAGAAGCTATTAAAAAGATCTCAGGTCCCCATGAGAATCATACAATTCACAACGAGCATCATAAGGTCTACTTTTGCTTCAAAAACACACTGTAGACTTACCCGGTTTTGCCAAAAATGAAGTAACTTGCTATTCCATCTTCATAATGACCTAAAAAAATTCATAAAGCATCATGAAAAACATCCTATAGCTGACCATACTCATCATCTATCCCAAATAACTCTAAAAATCTCCATCCATTGAGACTTACTTATGTTAATTTTCCTATTCTCACCTTCTTGCTTCCCAAGGACCTTAAACATGCACTGTATCACTTAAGTACTGACCTAAAACTCAACATACACTTGATATATCATGTCACAACGCTATTACCATGATTGGAAAATATTGATCATCTCCAAAACCCATACCTCCTTATCTCATTTTTCATGCTCTAGGGCTAGGAATAGGCCTGGAATGACCTGATTCAACACGTATAACCCATGAACTGACCTTACTAACCTCATGTAGACTCTTAGACACCCATGAAACATCATACCTACCATGTTTGACCTCATATAAACCTTCAAATCACTTGTAAGGGACTCAAACCATGACTATAGCAATCTTAGAACCATGCACAAGGACCTCATAGAACATCACCAAACTTGACACTACCAATTAACCTTCATGCTTGACATCTAATTGACACCTCATGGAGACTCACATGACCTCATGAAACCCTTTTACATCAATGTAATTGACATCAATGACAAAAAAAACACAATGGCCAACAAGAAATAGGTATAATACAGGATCAACATATTTCCAATGATAGGTTTCTCTAAAATCCAACAACATATACTTAGTTACAGGTTAGTATTAGGTATAATAGGAAAAAAATCAGTGGCATGTTACATAGTTTGAGAAAAATAACTAATTACTCTATTTTCTTAGGATCAAATAAGGAATGAAACCTAGGAAATATGTAGGAAAATTATATGCCTATAACGATGTGCCATTTGTGACCAATTTGTATTGGGTTTATGGCCATCTATAATGGCACTTATACATGGGGAAATGTTAACAGTTGGAGGGAAAAGCCTACAGATCTTCCAATATTCTTATCTTTGTGACATGAGACCTAAATCCTCAGTATGGTGATAAGATGCCTAAATCCTCAATATGACGATAGGACACCTAAATCCTTAGTACTCTTCCAACCATCTCTAAGGAAATAAACACACACGAACAATATTATCTCTTCTCTCATGGAATTCAAGTGTATTTTATCTTAGATTCACTTATTTTTAATACGTATTTCTATTTTCACATTTTCTAAGTTAAAGTTCAATTTCATTTATCATGAGCATTGACTACACTTATCCTCTTTTGGAGGACTGACCTTACTCTGAAAAAAATCAACACACAAATAGAATAAGGAGGAATCTCAAGTACAAGATGCTTAGACAAAGGCAATATTTAAGGAACAAACACATGCATCATTTCCACTACGCACATAAGGACATCCCTAAGATCATTATCCTTTATTAGATTCCACACTACACATTTCAAAATCTCCATTTGGCATGATATCAAGTACAATCCTCGTTTGGCATGTTACTGGTTACAAGTCCCTTCAACTCTCCACAAGGTATGCTCTTCTTAACTACTTTATGATACCAAATATTCATTCACTAACATAAAGTGGGGGACAATGTAAACACAAAACATACACTTACTATTTACATCATGCCTCTAAGTATGTCATTATGTGCATGATTCCTAAGCAAGAAAACTAGACATTAATAAAACTTGATTTGCTTTTACATTTATTTATCCTTTTGGTACTCTCATCATTTTATTTTATTGAATGGATACTTTACTTGTGGAAATTGGATGACATGTGACCCAAGTTTGTGTTTTCTGTTATATCCTTTGAGCATCCTGAAAAATACCACCCATTAGGCACATGAGCACCTATGCACTACTATCCCATTTGGGTGCTTATGTCCTTTTCCCTCCTTTTCTCAAATTTGAAATTCCATATTACTTGTTATCTTTTCTAAAACCTTTCTTATCACTTTGGGTCGTAATTTTTGGTTATTAATGACAAAATTCAAACAAGGGAATCATATATATATACATGAATTACTATCATTGGGGGCTAGCCAACTTAGGTTATTACTTCCTATCTACTACCTGGGTAAAAAGAAACATTCAAGGACTGCATTTGGGTTATATTATTCACCATATAAGAGGGTCTATTTTTGAATTCCATCTCACACATTCATTTGGGAGAAAATTATTTTTATCCCTCTATCTTGGTGTGACTTGCATAAGGGAAACCTAGCTTTAAGGGACATGATTCAATCACACACACACTAGAACTATATAGAGTCTAAAATTTATTGCAACGCTCGATGATAATCACTTTGGGGTGACCACTGAGGTTAGTTTGAATAAAGAATATGTATTATTTATTTCATCTATTTTTTCTTAAGCCTTGTGCAGGTAGCTAGGGTTTCCTTTGCAGGTTCAGGTGCAAAATTAAAACCCTACAAAAAAGATAGAGCGAAAAAGAGTGAAAGGAAGAAGACAAGTTCAGACCATGAGAAGATAAAAAACAAATCATTCTCTAGGACACACCAACACTTGAGAATTCTTGTCCTCCTCTAGAAAGTTCTATCTGAAGGAGTTTCATATTACAGTTTCCCAGAAGAAACATATCCAATTTAGATCCAACATGTTCTAATCAATTTCCAGCATAGAATCAGTCCAAATATTTGAGTACGAGCTAAGTCACTCTTATCTCACCATTACTTACACTTGCTTCTCTCTTACATGATAAATATTACTTGTTACTGTTATATTTATTTGATCTCATTCCTATGATAAATATTTTATTTTATTAAATCATATGTATACCTTCGTGATCGTTGCTTTAGTGAAAATTTGGTTACCCCTGGAGATGATGTCATCCAACTAGGGAGGAATCCTACCCATTTTATTCTCCTAATCTTTCAAAGATACCTTTGTATATGTGATACACATTTTTTAGAGGACAATATCATCTATTGATAACATGGGAGGATCTTAGTATACCCTCTCATCAATGGTTATAATGATTACCTATAGCATGAGCACTCTATTAAAAAATGTGTGGACCCTTTTAGAAAAGGCTTGTCCCTCATTCTTGTATCAAGCCTCTCCATCTAACT
>CM034155.1:93759533-93771551 GCA_019776745.2 Taxus chinensis
TTTGTGATGTTAGTTTTGTTTGTGGGGCAATGGTCCCAGGATTTGAGATGCCCGGTGGGACTTTAGGGTCGGGGGGCAGTCGATTGGTAAATCGGCGTCCTGATGTTACGGAGGTGATTAATGGAATCGGTCGTCGTACTGATAGTTAACTCGCGTCGTTCGCCTGGAAATAAACAAAAGCGCGGGCCGAGTATGAGAGTTTGTATCGAATCAGAGGGAGGGGCGCCGTGGTGATTAGATTAGGGGATTGTTTTGTGTGGGGTGTTGGATTCTTGGTGAGGTGTCCGGGTTGTTGAGAGGCATCGTCTTCTGTGGACAGGGCTGACGTAATATTGGTCTCTTGGGCTGTCGTGGGTTCAGGCAACGAAGCTCTACCATGAGGGAATGCTATTCCCGAGTTTACTGGAGAACTATTCTCTCCCCAGATGTTAGCCGATGTAGTTGGCGGCATCGAGAGTTATCCGGGCTCGGGGGCTTCAGATACTACAAGCTAGTGCGCGGATGTGGAGCTGATGCGGGCCACTAGTGCGACGGTGGGACAGCAGCCACACGCCTTTTGGTTTAGGACGGTTGAGATTAACATCAGCCCATGAGGACATATACATATTCTGAGATTGCCCGATCACTGGGGACGCCTAATCGAGATTACTTACTACTCCACGAGAGCACAGCATGAGGGCCTAGTCGTTTATATGAGACTGGCAGATGACTCAGAGATAGTGTCCGTGGCAGTGAGGATATCCTCAATCAGTCCCAAGGGATAGTCCCCGGAGCAGACGGATACGTGCTGATTCAGATGGCTATATCCACTTGCTCTTTCGCTCTTCCAGATTCAGGAGGTGGTAGATTCCCACTGTTGTTATTAGCGGTGTTTTGCGACTTCGGCAGTTCGGCAGTGTTTTTGCTTTTGGGCTTTTGCTGATACCTGATAGCTCAGATATACCAATGAGCTATGGATGTACAGGACAACCACAATGGGGGGCGGGCGCTGTTTGACTGATCACAGGCCATTAGTACAGTGTATATCGGGATATTTCCTTTGGTTTTCTCCAGTTTCTTTGGGGGACCATGTGCGGTGCTGCCATCTCTCTTTCTGAACCTTCCGTCCTTTCTTGTCTGTGTTACAAAGACTTGAGACCCGCGTAAGGCTCCGAGGCGATGCCGAAAAGGGAGATATTTTGTCTTTTTAATTTGCGTTCTTTTCTTGGCCTGTCTGCGGTATTCATTTAGCTTCCTATTTGCCCTAAAAAACTTTTGCCTCCCCTTTCGCTCGTTCTTATTTTTCCTGCGCCGTTTCGGACGCTGACACCGCTCAGGTCATTGGAGGCCATATTGGCGGCATTTCCGAACTCTGGTCGGATGCCACTTGGTGGCACTTAGACGGAGCAGGTGGTTAGGGGCCGCAGGCCTGATATGTGGGAGGAGTCCCGTTTATGCGGGTATTGAGACAGTTTGGCCTAGTGCAGACAGTGGCCGACAACCTACACGCCTTATATGGCGGGATCGCAGGGAGACTGTATCTGCCATTTTGATCCCAGCAGATCCCCTGCGAGAGGCCCCCAACCCTCTACAATCAGCGATGATGATGCAGGGGTAGATGAGTGTTTTGGCAGCATGGTATGATACAGAGCTTCATGACATCTCCCTGCATCTATGATGCCGACGAGGATGACATACTAGCTTTGTCGATGCTGGATAGACTGTAGGGAGAGCATGCCACCCGGATACGACACAATGCAGGTCGCTCTTGAGGAGTCAGGGCTTGGGCAGAGGAGAGGTATGCCCTAAATTTTTTTTTAGGAGACACCGCTCGCAAGGAGCGAGATATAGCGTCCAGCAGAGGGATCGCTACCTTCGACACAGGGAGGCCCCCAGGGCCAAATCGGGGAGCAGTGCACCATGATCGGAAAGAATTCCGCCCGGAAGTCCGGGCCGGGACACCACAAGCAGGGTTGACCCTGGGAGGGAGCACCACAGCCAGCGCGGCCGAGGGGCACCCCAGCAGCACCAGCAGCACCATTACTATCGAGCACCGGGTAACCGTTTGCCTGAGCACATATCAGTCTCTCCTTTGTTGCTGAGGTGAGATACTATGAGACTGCCGTTATAGTCAAATCGCCTGCGCCGGCATGCCCGATGTGCCTCGGTACGGGGCGAGGAGGAGATCGGCGACCGGCCACGCGAGCGGGGGCCTCAGGCGGATTGAGCACGGAGCGAACCGGTGGGCTGAGACCTCCAGCGCAGGTGCGAATCCAGCTCGATGGCGGCGGTCCAGGAGAGCCAAAGACCTGGTCCAGAGGAGGTTGGAGGAGATAGTGCCTCCATGCATCTGACTTTACCATATAGGGATTGATGTATTTTGTATCTGTATAGTGATGTAGGCCTCGATTGGAAGCATTATATAGATGGCTTGATTGAAAGCCCCCATTTTTGTTGTACAGACACACCTGTATATATGATTCACATCATTTTTTTGTCATATCATTGATCTATGGCGTTTATGTTGATAATACATGGATAGATGTAGCATAAGTGTGATGGATCTAATCATAGACTGATACGATATGACTCGAATGTGATTGGATCGCTCAGCGATAGAGGATAGCAATAGATGTGCTTTGATGTATTCCGATATTGTATATAATTTGATGCAAATAGAGATGATAGTGCAATGTAACTTGGATTTCGATAGGTTGATGGATATATAGATAGATTGTGATTGGTGTAAGATTTTTATTTTGATGAACAATGGATATATATAGATGTGTGTACTGGATGCACCAGTTTTGTCATATTTTGAGGGATAATAGATAGATGTGCTTGGTGTACTCGGCATGGGTTGAGATTTTATTAATTTTTACTGACCCATCGCTAGCCCGCACTCTGATGGTTGATAATGATGCTTGGGATTAGCAAGATGAACTTACGATAGACGATCAATTTTGATTGAATTAATAACATGTGAAATGTCAATTTGCCTTAATGGAAACCAAAGAATAATGGGATACTCTTTGGCGAGAGCCAAGGAGGTAATGAAAACGACCTTGACTGGGAAGAAAGAAAATTACCCGGATAGAAAGAAATGGTCAAGTTGGACTCCCAACCACCATGATAGATCTAGATAGGCAAATCACAATATCATCAATGTAGGCCCTATATGAGGTTAAAATGAACCTGACCCTAACTAGCCGCAAACAGATCTGGAGGGAAACGCCAGGAACAGTAAGTACGTACCTTGTCGGAATTTACAAGGGAAGAATACATGTCCAATCGTGGGAAAATAGGATTCTCCCTATGATCTACAAAAGGTCTTAAATCTCAGCTTCAGATTTTTGACAAAAAGCACACTGATCAATGTGGGAGTTTTGCTGTATGAAAGACTGATCGATGCGGGAAGTCTTTTCCCATGATGATAAAAAGTGTAAACTGACTGAAAGGTCTGATTAAGTTCAAGAAGCCTTGATATAGCTTGAGAAACCAACAGCCGGCCTTCAAGGGAGCGGTCTGTATTTGAATTTCAATGATACCATCCTTTGAGGTAATGGTCTATAATATTTTTTCTTTTTTGATTCATTTGAGAATGTAATGTAGGGATAACTGGTCCTTCGAGGGATCAGTCTATCTTTTTTGGATAGTCATCTTTTTTTTTTTTTTTTGAAAAAATCTTTTTGGAAGAATGGCTGAGTTTAGACCCTAGATAGATCAGATGGAGGGAAGAGAACATAAAATAACATGCACTCATGCCCCGATAGAATCCATTAAGATAAGAGCACTTGGGGACAGATGAATGGTGATTAAGGTATTCCTACCAGAGGAGGAACATATCCAAAAGAAAATGCAATGAGTGAGCCGCAATCATCTCATATTTTAAGGTACAATAGGCATGTACTGAGAACCACATAGTTTTCCATTCGAATCCCATGAAAGTATATGACTGGTTGTTTAGATGGATGAAAGATCTATGTTGCGACTAGAACTTGTTGTAAGAATAGTTTTAAGCATAGAAGGGCGTAGATGCAAGCATTAAGAGGTTCCGCTTCAGGTATAACCATCCATGGAATATAGACGATAAGCCCCAGACCCATATTTATGAGTGATTAGTTATGGGCCCATCCAGTTGGGAGCAACTTACCACGTTGAACTTCTTTCGAGTGTAGTAACTTTTGATTTCTTTAAGAACAAAGATCCGCCAATTTTGTGAAGTCATCGGTGCTGGGGGCAAGGTGCTTGTTTATAAGCACCTTTGACAACACCTCGAGATACACTTGATGATGTTCCAGAGCTTTTAGGACGCTACTCATCTAAAATAAGTCAAGTGTGCTAGACTAGTTTTGACGATGTCTTCATCAAGACAAATCCTCTGAGAGAAACATGGAGGATGGGATTTGGACTTCCAAAGGAAAACAGCCTCAGACCCAAGACTAGAGAGAAGGCAGTACGCACTATTAGATACGAATGCTAGTCCGATAGGCCCAGAGAGGCAAAAGGGATCTTAATGCCAATCCCTGACCATAACGGGTGCCACGCTAGTTACCTTTGCGATGGATTATACTCAAATGGAAAGGGCGATGTACACAGCAAGAGGGCTCGATTAGCAGTCTTGGAAGCTTCGACACGTGTGGGGGTCAGCGCGTGGGTAGCTTTAGGATAGTTAGGAGAAGAAAAACTGAGTTTGATATTGAAAAGCGTTGCAGAGGTTCTGCAAATCACATTTAAAAGCTTTTGCCATTATCTGTGATTAGTTTTGTGTGGAACGCCAAAGCGACAAATGATTGTTGATAGATAAATCAACTATGGGTTTAGCCCTTTTTGCAGAAGAGGTATAGCCTCCACCCATTATAAAGTACTCATTGGTAGTAATGATAGAAATGGATGAGTTTGTGAAGAACGCGGATTGATGAGACCAATAAGAGCACGACCACCATTGCGAAAAAGGCCACAAATCTGCCGTAGTTGCAAAGCTTTGGACGAGGGATGGTGTGTAAGATTGGAGATGTTGTTGACACGTGATACATTTCTTAGTGTATTCATACAACAATATTGATTAAGAGAAACTAATAAGATCCCAAACTAAGATGCGCTTAGCCCCAGCCAATCCCACTAAAATGTCCCCCACAGATACCGTCATGGACCTCCGGATGGCTTTAGATGATTCCCATGGGTTTTGAAGGGCACCGAAGCAAAATATTCCACATTCAGCCGCGTTTGTAGAGAATCCCGCCTAGATAGTTAGCGTTAGCGCGTTGGGATAAAAGATCTCTACCAACTGCATTCGATAGTCAGATCTGGGGACGCATCGATGATATAGATAATCAACATTTGTTGATACCATCTCATCCTTAGTATGGGTTGTGGCAAGCATGGATTGAATTTAGTTGCCTAAGATGAGAATGGTTTTGATCAATTTGTTGTAACACAGCCACATAAAGTCGCGAGTCTTCGGTAAAAGTTGGGATAAGTGAGGCAAACTAAGCCATTGTGGTCTGCAAATCTATTTGCAGTGCGAGGAATAGCTTGGATAGTGAAATTTTCGAAGATTAAAGTTGAGAGCAGACGTATCAAACATATTTTTGAAGGATTCATTCTTGCATTGGATAGACACCCGTGACTTGATTAACGATTAGTTTCAGAATCACCAAGATGTCAATATGAGAGCGGCCGAGATTAATGGCATTTTGGAGACCTAAGGACAAGAGCTTCGTATTCAGCCATTTATTTGGTACACCCCTCCCCCCAAGTCAATTTGTTTGCGATTGGATATGCCATTACCCCAAGGAGGGGATCCTCACGAAACCCACACCTCCCCCTTGCTGGCCTTTGCTGATCCATAAGAATGAAGCTTTAACCTTAAATGGAGATAGACCCCCAAATCAATTTGTTGGGAATATATTCATCGCGGGGAATTGAGCAAGGGGGTCCTTTGAGTGGTGTTCGGAAGAGAGCATCAGCTATTGATCTGCAATAAACCGACCCTTGATAGACGTTTGTGGGATAATTCGATCAATCCTGTCATAGCATGACCAACGAGTGATACGATCATTGTGATAAGGCTTTGCATGAATTGTCTTGAGTGGATTGCCACTTGTGACAATGAGGTTTTGTGAGTTAGGAGGTAATGACAGAAGCTAGAAGTTGCGAAAAGAGAGCACAACATAACTTTTCAGCTTCGGAGTACTGTTTCATCATACTCATGGAGGGTGTTACGGATGTAATAGCAGCTTGTTCTTTAACCGCAAGTGTCCTGATGCGAAATCATGGTCCCCCAGAGCATGTCAGCACGAGATATAAAGAGGAAAGGCTCTCTGTCCCCCTCGCGTGGGAGGTGTAGGCAATGTGGAGAAAGAAGATAAGCTTTGAGAATCATCAAAGGCTTTTGGCAATGTCATTTCCCATTCAACATGAACATTCTTACGGAGGACAGAGGGGAAAAGGCCTGACATCACTGTCCGAAATGGTGGATAAAACGCGCACCTGATTGAATACGTCCTTGGAGACTGCGAGTTGCTTTTAAGTTAGAAGGGGAGGCATATCACGGATAGCCTTTTTATTTTTGCGGGGTCCATCAATACCCCGATGGAACTGATAAAACCTAAAAGTTTTACCATGAAATCGCCAAAACACCGCCCTTAGCTGATTTTAGACGAAGACAAAGCGGATAAAGCCCCTCAAGAAGGTGCAGGATGAAAGATTGACCTGGCGATTGTTTGGACTTACCGAGGAGATTCGCTCAACGTATCTTCCACAGTTTTGTGTAAGAGATCATGGAAGATGTAGGTCATTGCCGTCACCTGATAGTTTGCCCCTGCATTTCTTGACGAAAGGCATGACACGATAACAAAAGGTCCCCCAAGGAGTTATGAAAGAATCTTATGTTTGATCTCCTGGTGCGATAGAATTTGATTCATACCCAGATAAACCATCATAAGAGAAAGCAAGCATTCGATGACCCGCAGTTAAATTCCACGAGTTGGTCGATTATAAGTAGAGAATCATCTTTTTGGAAGCCAGATTAAGATCACCCCGGACGTCGGTATCAAATGCAAATTTTCCCAGTAGCTCTTTGTTACTGGTACTGTACGTGTGGAACCCCATTGTGTATAATCAATGGTTGGATGAAGTAAGCCTAGAGCCATTGCTGTCACTCTTCTTTACCCAAGAAGGGCTACTCTAGGTGTGCATTTTACGTAATTTTTGTTTAACCTGGCTTGATGTTGGGAAGAGTAACGATATTGTTGGACCACAATATCGGGATCGACGTCCGGCAAATATCCTCATATGACCACGCCAAAGAAGGCCTGACGATGGTTGGAAAGAAAAGTGGTAAAATCCTCCTAACTCCTGTTGGATTAAGGATTGGCCGACCTTATTAGCGAGGGTCTTCAAGAAGTCGCCCTATCATGTAAGTCGACAGTGGGGCCTTTGTTGATAAGCTTAGACGTGTCAGAAGGACAGTCTTGGGAGATATGAATCCTCTTCTGCCACGCTAGATTAGGTGAAGGGACAGAATCATCATCCGCAACAAGTGGATAGTGTTGACAGTGGAGAGGCTTTTCCACTTTTCAGGGTAGATTCTATATGTCCATGGACGCGGACCGGCTTGTTAGTCTTATTAGGCTAGCGGCTAAGGAATGGATTGATAAAAAAAAAGTTAGGTGGGATGGAATGTCATCGTCCACATCGGTGGATGCTTCTGACTTCAGCGGGAGAAGATGGTTCTCTCAATAGGAAGAGGCTCATGAGAATATTGATAGATGGCTTTTGAAGAGGTTTAAATCCTAAACCAAATTTTTGATGTGGCATGAGAGTAGAATGATGTGAGGTCATGCCACCTTGTTCAGATTTTTCCAGGCCAAAACCCTTCACGCGGCTTCGATATAAATAAGTTTTCTGCCAAACGTGGATTTCTGTAGATATCAAAACAAAACATGTTAAGTAAGGTTTGGTCCTAGGGGAGAATCTGGGCATAATTAGGCGTATCAGACCACCATGATAAATTAGTCCCCACCTGTTGATTGGGCAGACCAATGGTGACTGCGACCGATGACCGCTGTTGATACTCAATGTTGTTTGTCCGATCTCCATACTCACTAGATTGAGAGGGCGTCGAAGAAAGAGAGGAACTCTCCCTGAGAAACACGCGCAATGTCTCCTCTGATTTTTGTAATCCCGGTAGTTGGTTGCAGGTATGGAAGAAGATGAGGCCCGTACAGGAGAAAGTAGTTTCCTTTAGAGGGGCAGACCTCGTGGTCATGTCACATTGTGCGGAAGGAAAAGGTCTCCTGGAGAGTATATATTTTTGCCCTCATTATTGATATGTTAAGCATCGATGGAGGGTGGATGGGACACAATGCATTGCGCGAATCAGGACTTTCCCGATGATCATAATTTGAATGTAGGAACTTTTCCTTGCCGAAAGTCGTAGAAAGAGTTCATGAAGCGTCTTCTTCCCTACCCTCGGAATGGGTAAGACCACATTTCTCGAAAGTAAACTGTCTAACTTATCGTTTAATGATCGAAGGGCTAAAGGCGGGGTGACCTTGGGCCTTTACGTTCCTTTGGCTAATTTAAAGTTGCCTCAAATGTGTGCGAGAGATACCATTGAGTGCAGCTCCACTGTCGCTCATAACGCGTTTTAAGTGGCGTTGTCGATTTTTGGGAACTGGTGATAAAGAGGGGAGCCTCCAAATCCTGCTGTAGAAATAGGATGATTTCCCCGAAAATTTTTCAAAAGAAATGCGGTTGATGGTCTATTCAAGACAACAACCAACTCGAAGGGCTGGGCTTCATCTGAATTTCTGCGACTGCGCGCAGATTATCATCAAGCCTGGCGATGTGTGGAGAGGCATTGATGAGGTCAAAAAGAGCATTTTGGACCGGAGCCTGGGTGAGTTGTTCTACCACTCTCCTCAACTGACACGGGAATTTGAGCCCGGGGGCAGCACGAATTAGAGACCCAAGGTTCTGGGGCTAAGGAGGAAGGAGAACTCCTTCGGGGGTTGCATGAATGACAACCTTGTGGTCGAGATGTTGTAGATGAAGATGGATTCATGGGTTGAGTTCTAGTGGGCGATCGGGATTGTGTCCAATTTGAGAAGGTGAAGATCACTATAAGAGTTCTGAGTGGATTGTTGGGGCTCAGTGGGGCTAAGATGGCGGAGATAACTGTTTCCTCCTCCTCCAGCAAAAGGTCACTTCCCTTTCCAAAAGGTTTGTGCATTGCTTGAAGAGCTTTTACAATCCCTCATATCATTGACCCCGGTGTACGGTGGTAAGCGCAATTAGATCATAGTTAAACCAGGTATGTTTTAACTAACTCCTTTAGGGTTATAGGGTTAATCGGAGGAAGGGATATGGATAAGATTGGATAGTTGGCGACGGACTTGGTGTAGAACCCAGTATATGAAGATGAGGATAGAGGCTAGAAGGTGCCTCTTTTGCTTAACAGACTGCACTGCCGAGGCCAAAGAACCTGCATATTAAAGGTTTGAACAGTCTTTTTAAAGGATCATCTTATTCTTTTGGACACTTGGAGAGCAGTCTTGGGCACTTGAGATGGAATAAGTTAGACATGATTGATTTTGGTGGAGGAGGAGGCCCTAAATAATTTTGAAGATGACGGGAGATGTACAAGTGTTGTGGTCTTCAAAGATAAGGATGTTGCTTTGGTTGAATTTATCTGATGGTTTAGATATGTCATTTCGATGAGGAAGAACCCCAAAGCGTGTACGCGTGGGACATAGGACCCCTGGCTTGTTGGTAATGAGATGATGATCCTGATAGAAGAGGTGGCATCTTGTTTAGTAGTGTTAAATCCCGCTTTTTCGGGGGTTGGTGAAGAATGTGTTTTGTAGAAGAAGATGTGGGTTTTATAGGGAGTGTGTAGAATAAGACGCTTCCCAGCGAGAAATCCAATCTTTTATGGGGCTTTGAGAGAGATTTTTGTGGGAACCACCATGGTCTTGAAATGGTCGCAAATAATGGGCTTTCTTTTTTCAGGGATGGTGACAACTTCAATCGGCAATATAAGGGTGATTCTCACCTTTTCGGAGGAAGCAGGTGGGATGACTGATGGGCGCAATGTTAGATTTTGGTTGTCTCGGTTTAAAAGTTCAGGAACCGATCTGTATAGGTGTTGGTGCTACTGGTTCTCTTGATTTTCTTAAATGGGCGAAGCAGCACATTGTGGTGGAAGAAGTGATTGATGAGAAGTAGTTCTTGTGCGAAGGGCTAACTTCTGGTGTAGTATATATGGGTGGAACCTACTGTTCGGAAAAGAGACAGGGAACAGAGTCAAAATCTGAAGAAGTGCTTCCGTCTTGAGTTTGCACAATTATAGTATCGTTCACCAGGTGCATAGTTTTGTCAGCGAGAAATGGGAAGTCAACAAAGTAGATTTCTTGTAGTGGAAACTCGAAGGAATGTTAATTTTGCTCGAGCATTGAAAATAATGTTCGATGATGAGACAGATAGGATCACCGTCTCGGGTCTGGATGTGAAGGTGAGACAAAGGGGTGAGAAGCGATGAACCCCGTATCTCGCAATGTAAGGAATATCGAAGACGAGCTATCTGAAGATGGTGGAATTTCCGGGATTGGCGGAGTGGAGGAGCTTTTGATGCGGTTGGAGTTTCGCAGATGGCTTTGGTTTCAGAGCAGTTCTTCAGTAGAGATGAGTTGATGGTATGAGTGTTTGGTTTTTTTGATACTCTAATCATTATCGGTTCCGGGGAATGATTAGGAAAATGGTTGTTTTAAAAACATCCATTGCCTGATTTTTTTGGGGGGAGCATTTGGGTTTCCATAATGAGCTCGCCTTTTATCAATGATACATTTCTGGACAGATTTTTTGAAAGTCTGACATCGTTCGATTTCATACCTTTGGTTCTTGATAATGAGCATTGAGCTTTTCTCTACATAAGCCAGAATGGACTTCTTTCGCTTCATCAATATTCCTAATAGGGGAAGTTCGATCACGCGAACTTCCAACATTTGTCTTTAAGATAGGGCATATGATTCCCCGCAATGGAGCAAAGGATCGAGATGAGAAGTCCCCTTTTCGAGAAGATGAGAGGTCCCTTTGTGGTTTTTTTTAAAGTAGTATCGGCTCGTTGATGTTTTTTAATACGATGGCATTGGGTGGATTCCCTATTCTTGTCTTCTAGAGGGGAAGAATTTGGTTTTTGGTAAATAACCGCGAAAAATCGGGTTTAGATTTACGAGCGAAGGTTTTAGCTTCCTTGTCAATGCCGCGCTGACGATTCAAGTTTGCGTGCATGTAAGGCTTCTTCTTCAAATGTATGAAAAGTTGGTTATCCTTAAGTGGAAGAAAGGTGAATTAGCACAAGATGTAGTAAACACTCGATTTGTTGGGATTGAGAAGGGAGAAAGACAATTGTTGGAATTATCCCTCTCCACGAGTGACAAGTCTGTGCCATGACTCTCATCGAATTGATGACTTTATATAAGATCTGTAATCGAGATCATATGCGCTATATTTATTGAAAAGTTTTCAACAAACATCTGGGCCAATTGAGAGAAGCAAACAAGGAATATTGAGGAATGTTATTGTACCAGTTAAAGCAGGACCTGCTAGAGGACTAGGAAAGGTCGGGAGCATAGCTCGTGTTGATCCTGGACTATGAGGTAGCAAGCATGTTTGAATTGCTCGCAAAATGTTGTTGAGGGTTTCTCTCGACTCTGAACTTTGAAAATTTTAGAAGTTTCCCATGGGGAGGATAAGCTTAAAAGCACTGAGTGTGAATGGGTTCATTTACACGCTTCTTCCAAAGGATAATGAAGGACGAGCCCCTTTGGTTGAGGCTTCCAAGTCTGCTAGATTTTCTTGAAAAGAATTTGAACACGTCAGATTGAGGATGAGGCAGCACTGGGATGTCCCTACTAAGAGGCAAATGGTGGATGTTGTTGAGGTGGTCAACAGGGGGATTCATCTGTTCATGTGGTAGGATGATAAGAGGAGTAAACAGGGGTCTGGGTGACACCTGGTGGGTATTTGCTATGA